>JACJUY010002138.1:28968-46124 GCA_014220935.1 Platorchestia sp. MABIK
CACCCAAAGTGCTTTCCCGCTTCATATTGCCAACACCTAATTCAGCTACTCAGTTTTTCCTCTTATATTATTTTACCGTTGTTAGTGTTTATTCAAAGTTTAGATTTTTATAGATACTTCTTTAGTGTATTAAGTTTTTCTCCTCTTTGGTTTCGCTTTACAGAGATTTTTTGCTGAATATGGACAGTTAGTCCGAAACGTTCAGTTTTATATGATCATTTTTAATAAAAATGACTATACGTGTAGCGATTTTCGCCTTGCTTTTTATTCTCAAGCTTAGAAGCATCAATGCTGGAGTTATTTTTGAGATTAAAGTACTTGGACACTCTAGCTTTGTAATTTCTTTATCATTTGCCCATGCGATACTATCGTTACCACATCCTCAACACATTTGTGTGCTACAACGCTAAAGGCGATGCATTCTCGATCCATTTGTTTTAGAACTCGATTAGCTTTGTGGGACGTTAGAGCCTCCCGCGGAGTGCTCGAAAACAAAATCTTTTACTTTTGCTCTCAGAATATCATGGCCTTGGAACTGTTTTTTGCCACTTCAAGGCCGTTCTTTTTTACCATATTGGTAGCAGTTGCCAAGAAGATATTTTATGATTTTCACAGTTTTTCTCCGCCGCGTTTATCACATTATAACTTACGTTATCATAACGTTACTTCTTTTAGGTTATTGTGGACCTACAATCATATCGCAAAAACCAAACCGACACATCCACAATCATACTTCTCACTGATCATGTTATCAACGGGAGAGCAAGAGCATAAAATTCCTCGTTTTTGGGAAAGAGCTCGAGCAGCTGCTGTTGCTGCACCATCAAACATCCTTCAGACATTTGGACGGAGCCTCGCTTGAGCTTCATTTCTTCCCAGCATGTCATCTAGGCTATAAAATCTTCACAGATAAGCCACGCAGGCCACTCTCCTCTGATGGAATGACCTTCGGCGTCGCGTTTACAGACAACGAATTCGTTGCGATACTTCAATGGCCCTTCCAGCTATACACACACATCGCCGTCCGCTTCCATCGTTTCTTTTCTCCCGGGCGGATGCTCCTTTGTCTTTGTTGGCGCAGTTTAAGGAGATGCTCAGGAAGAAGAGTCCATTCCGGTGCGATGGATTTCGTACGCCATTTTTCATTTTCTATTTCTGTTACGTCCAACTTGGCAGCAGCGCCGGATGTTGCAGCGACGAATATGTGCGGGTCCATTGCACGAGTACGAGTGGTTATCTTCTTTCTTTAACTGTCGTGTAAAGTAAAAATATTTAACGCTTGGGTATATATAAAAATTTTGAAGTTTAACTTACGTGCTTAGCTCGAAGTTCTGTAAAATAATGGCTTTGACGTTGATAATAGCTCAACTCAAAAGAACAGTGGGAAACGATGCATTTTCCGATATTGTTAAACGAACTCAAATGAGATGCTAGCTAAATATATAAACTAAACTGTGCAAATTTTAGAAACCATTCATTCTACTACCACCAGATGCAGTAGACCAACGGTGGATTTTTCCCTAACACTGCTTTTGTTTGTACGGAATGTACATGCACTCACCCTATGTTTATCTACGTATTGGTCAATTGATTTGTTCGATAATACATACACACTCGAACAAGAAATACATAGAGAGTTGACCCGTACGATAGTTGAACGGTGCATTGGAGGTATTATGCGCCTCTCATAAATTGAAAGAATTTCATTATGGAGCAATCTATTGTTGTATCACTTGGTAAATAAGATTTTTAAATTGTTTTAACCTAAAGAATGAACGAACCGTACTAAATGCATCGGATTCAAAACGCTGCGCTTGATTTCCAGGTTCTCCTAATTCGCGTGTAGTGCATGCAGTACTCTCGCACTGCAGTAATTCAACGGGGATTTTAAATCACATATGAGTGTACATCTAGAGCTAAAACGCTCTTTCGAAGGTATGCATTAATAGGTAAAACTGCCTCGAGAAGCAGCCTGTTTTGTTTCTCTTGACCTCGTGCTGTGCGCAAAAGATATCGAAATATCTTGACTGGCTGGTCCAAAACAAATATTTCAAGGTGCGTTGAAGCGGAAGCTCATTCAAAAGCCGGCCGAGGCACTAATGACGGGCTCAGATTGAGGGCCGGAGTGCCGAGTAAAGACTAGACCCGGACTCCGGGAGTATTTAAAAACAATCCTGTTCCCATCCGGAGGCTAATCCGGATAAAAGGGGTGGCTCAAAAGAGGGCACCTGGTAGCTTCTTGCCAGAGTGAGGGAGTAAGACTCAGAAAACGTTAATTGCGTCAGAGAAAAAATGACAAAGAATTCTCAGATGTTAAAAAAAAGTCGTTTTTTCGTGAGGTTTTTGCGCACCCACGGGATTTAATGAGCTTAGCGCTCTGATCAATAGGCTTTGGGATTCCATTGAATCCAAACCTTGTTTACGAGAGCTTTTTCTTTCCTTTCATTCTTCATTGAGTTTTTTTGTTAGATTTACATTTAGCTTAATTAGAAATAAAGGTATTACTGAAGTAATCCGAAATATTTCAGTATACTGTTACAAAATGAAAGTAAGTTAAATACTAGTTTCATTTACCGTAGACTTTTTACGTATTTTCAACCCATCGGGGGCATTTGATTTAAAACGACTTATTTTTCATTTTCCTTCGAACGTTAAGCCTAATTATAAAGTGTTAAGGGTAATAGTTTGGTCTTTTTTCAGGAGATAGCGTTGTCAATTGAGCTATATCGTTTTTCTTTTCAATTAGTGAGCGGAAATGTGGAAAATCAAGAAGCTACTCCTCTAAATACAATGAAACAATATCATGTAGTAGCTTGTCGATCCCAGGTGGCGAGTGGACTAGGATGTCATGTCGTAGCTTGAAGATAGGTCTCCTTGCCACCACTCATCGTTTAGCGTGTTCCTCTATACACTTTAAAATGTGAAAGCCCAGAAGCGGCGGCCAGTGTGTCTCCAGTCTCCGTGGGTGGCGGTGCGTTGCAATCTCACCTTCCTGCGCCGTGACGTCCCTGCGTTAACTCAATTTTTGGAGAATGTCTTGTGATTTCGAGCGTCTTTATGAACTCCGTTTGAATTCCTTGCCTTTATTTTCGCTAGGAAGGAGTTAATGAGAGTAGCATGTCATTAACAGGCTTAGGAATAGGTTGGTAAGTGTGAGGTGCATTGCAAAGGTAGAGATATTCGTTAAAGGAGCAAGACACCTGCCTGCCGCTGCTGCTGTTACTGCTGCTGCTGCTGCTGCCGCTGAACTCACCTTTGTTCCTGCAGGTCTACGCGCGTAGGAAGGCCTGCTTTGCAACTCTTTACTGGTATTTCCTATCATTTCTCACGGCTCTTTTCTCAGTCATTTCCTCCAGTTCATTTCTCTCTTTTTTTATTTTTTCTTGTTTCTATTATTTCTCACAGCTAATTTCTCGGAAATTCAATTAATTTCTCTATCTTTCTTTGTAGTTCATGATTCTATCTCTTCGTAGAGATCATTTCTCTGTCAAATTTTATGTTCAATTTCTTCCTCGTCATTTTTAAATTTTAATTCTGTCTTTTTTCACCAGTCGCTGCTTCTTTGTTTACGACAATTCATTTCTTGTTCAATTCTTGCAGTCCATTTCTTGTAGTTCGTTATTTATTTTCATTTTTCATTACTCCATCACACTCTGTAGCTCATTTCTTCCCTTCTTATAGTTGATTTCGCCGGTAATTTTTTCTTTTTATTTATTTTCAACTTTTTCCAGTTGATTGCTGTGCAATTTATTACTATTCACTCGATGTCTCGGTCATTGCTTCATTTAGATGGAAGTTGATACCTGAGGAAAGTTCTTTAGAGTATGTTTCCATCAATATTGTTGCCGCTAGATTGACATTGTTGCCGCTAGTCAGAGGAAAAAACATCTCTGAAAATTTCGATGCTGATGACGTACCGTATTTTTGCGCAATAATTGCTCGAAATTTTATTTCAGTTAAATTTTTAAAAAATTTTCTTCGTAGTTTGTTTTCGGAAAAATATTTCAGAAACTTCTTGGTTGTGATTTTCTACCGTTGAAAAAAACAGTGTTTTTTAGGCTCAGACGTTCTCCTTTGATGAAGTATCTACCATACTTTTGGTTGCGACTTGCAGTTATTCCTATTTAACTTTTTTTTCAGTTCGATAGTATTTTAGAAGGATTTTATGTTGGCGATAAAAGTGGTGTGGAGTGACCTCCATCTTCGTTGTGTTCACCGGGCGTTGAAAGTTTCCAAAAATTCCTCCACTCACGTGAATGGTTTAAACAACATTCTTTAACACTGAAAAAAATTTTCCCAATCAGAAAAACATTTGGGAAACGATTTTTTCCTAGTAGGAATTGCTTTGCAGCTTAAAAATCTCGCTTAACTATAAAGAAATGTTTTGCCATGATGAAAAACTTTTCACTACGAAAAAAAAGTTTTGCTACTACAGGACAACTTAACTTTACTACCGAAAAATTCTGTTTTTGCAATTGAAAAAATTATTGACTACCAGAGAAAAGGCTTTATTATCGTAAAAAAATGCCTACCTACTAAATAAAACTTTTTACTAACAAAAAAGAATGCTTTACTGCTAGGAAGCCATGCTTCATTATCGATAAAAAAGTTTTATCGCTGGAAAAAGGCTAGAAAATTTCGTATCAATGCATAAAGTGGCGTAGTGTCTCTCGGTTTCTGTTCAGACTTCAGCTTTATAATACATTCCTTTCGTGATTCATGGATGTACGAGTTTTTTCAATAACAAATTATGTTGCTTTTCGTCTCACATATTTGACCTCGGTTTGGATTTGTTCTGATAAGAAAATAGTTTTATTTTTCACTTTTCGAGCAAAAAAAGCATGCTCGACAAAAGCTTCAGCAATCTTGATAACTCTGAGAAATGCTGCTTGTTTTTATAGCTTTTGCTATGTTTTGTAAGACGAGACAATTGGTTCAATATCTACGCAGTCACTTACGTTTTTCAAAATAAACTTGCAGAAAAACTTCAGGGATCTTTTTCTTTCCTCGGCGATTTTGAAACATGTTTTGGCGTTCACAAAAGTTCTCATAGGGGCGTCAACATGACCTTCAGAGTTGCAACTTCAAGGCGATTTTTGGGAAAACTCGGGAGCTCTAGTCGCCAAAACATGTCAGTGGGAGTCTAGGATGTCGTGTTCAGATGCGTATCTTCAAACTGTGGCTTCAACAGGGCGTGAGCCTCATTTGTTCAGGGATCGTTGATTCCATTCGTGCGAAAATGTGTTCATGCCAGATCACATTTACACATTGACTGCAAGAGGTTAGATTGAATTTCTATATCCAATTCAAATTTAAGAGTCAAAAGTTGATGAAAATTTTATAAACAAACGAACATTAACTGGGTAAGATTAATACCATTAATTTAAGAAGATTATCAAATTTTCAAACGACCCATCAATGGGTCGTTTTGCAGCTGGAAAAACTTCAGCCCAACCCACCGGTGGGTCATGCCGCAATGAATGTGTTGATGAATTTAGGTTAGCTATAAATTTTGACTATGATGAGCAGCAACGGTGAAGTGGGTTGTAATGTAGAGAAATTTATTCAAAATGCAAACACTATTATACTTTTTAGTCCGAATTAAGTCGCACTGATATTATTAAAAGCAAAGAAACTGCGTTGAGTTCTCACTCAGTGTGATAGAACTATTGTATCTTTAAGAATTAACGATCCTAAGGGGAATATGTGGGGTTTCAAGCTGCAAACTAGATTGGCTTTCCCTGTGTTGAAACAAAACAGATTTTTTGACTCGTTACAGTTCGTCTTTTTTTCTGCTGTCCTTTTTCAGTACTTTTTTCAACATTCGAGTTGTTACATAGATATCTTTTAATCTTGTTGTTCGCATTTGTGCACAGGTTCCTCGTTACTTTAATCCTATACTAAATGGTGTCTTCCTCGTCTCTCTTTTTAAAACACGAATAATATGGTTAGGGAGGTTTAAACTATCATATTATTTGATTTAATTGGGTTATCTTCATCATACATTTTCTTTGTTTTTGCAAACGATTCGTTAAAAAAATGTTACGCTATTAAATCGTTGAGGGGGGTGATTTAAATTTTTTTCATTTTAACCAGATGCTTGCATTCGCATTTCTTTGACAATATTGTTTAGCGTGCTATATTTCACTGCTGTATGTCTTCCTCCTTCCTTTGGAAAACCTATATTGTGGCTAGGGATGCTTAAACTAACTTATGTAATCTAATTTCATAGTTATAAATTCATCGACTTTTCTGCAACAGCAATTTTTTTCAGTCACAAAATCCAGCTCGGGATTGATTTGTTTTATGAATAATTCCATTCTACACTACTTCCTCTGAAGCCAATTATTTTTCAAGTGGTTAAATCGTGAACTAATATCTTGGAAATTCAAATATTAAAATATTTATGGACTGTTTTTCGACCATGCTAATTTTAAAATATTTTCTTATAAATTGCTCTATTGTATTTTTTTTTTGTTGAATTGCACCCAACCGTGTTCTTCAGAAGTGACTTCTGAGTGGCAGTTACTTCCCCGTTATTATGTTGGAGACGACCAGATGCCTGCGTCAGTGTAAAAACAGAAGTTGTAATACCTGCATAACGAGAGAGACTTCTAATGAATTGGGTTAATGCACACCGCTTTTTGGTTTCTACACTACGTAGTAGTTCGAATTGGTCTCATTAAAATTTTTGTTGTCACCATATTTTTACACCGACCAACGTGGAGGGAATGAGTCTCGATAACGTAATAAATTTCATCGACATATGCTTGTGTTTGTGTTTCTTGCTGCGGTGTACTTCTTTTAGCCTTCAATTTTGAGTTGGCAATGGCCTTTCTCGGAACTTTTCCAGAGTAGAACATTATTCTGCAATTTTTCCTTGTTCTGTGAATGGGGCAGTCGCTGCTCCGCGTGTCTCTATGTTATTTAAGAGGGGAAGTGCTCGTACAGCGTTCGAACGTCTCGGGCAGCTGCCGTGAGCCGGCCTCCGGACTCGATAAGTAGGTACTTTTAGGAAAACTAAATTTTTGAGTCTTGAAATATGAACAAGTCGCATTCGTGGGAAGTCGGGTGAATGTGCGATACTTGCGTTGAATTTCTCATTCACAAAAACTTTGATTTTAAAATAAACTGTGTTGAGTGTATGAACACGCCAGGGCTAACTAAAATTACGTCCATTTCAGGCGTGTAAACGAAACTATTTTTTTAACATTATTTCGCTCAGCGTTGACAGAAATATTCTTATGGGAAATTGTTAGCATCTATAATGTTCGTTTACGATGTGGGGAAGCACCATCTCGAATGACGTAATCTACGTTTTCCATCCTATAATTTACATATTTTATTCTGTTCTTGCCGTGGTATTTTTATATTATTCGGTTTTGGCTCCCTTCAGGGAGAATCAACTATACTATCTTGGAGAATTAGTGCTCCCAAGAGGAAAATATGAAAACACAGGCTGAAGGTTAGGTATCGCTCGTTTTGTTTAATCAGAGCAAATTTTC
This sequence comes from Platorchestia sp. MABIK, assembly GCA_014220935.1. Lineage (NCBI taxonomy): Eukaryota > Metazoa > Arthropoda > Malacostraca > Amphipoda > Talitridae > Platorchestia > Platorchestia sp. MABIK. Next base: position 36,474 of record JACJUY010002138.1, read on the forward strand.
TTATTTTTTGTAAACCTTTTTTCGGTTCATTGCTGTTCTGTTTTTGGGCACTATTATCTTATTTTTCAACTTTAATCTTCTGTAATAAAAGGTTTTCTCAATTGACTGTTTCTATCCGCATGAGGTCTCGTGCGGAGACAAACCCTTCAGAATAAATTCCAGTTCCCTAAACTCCATACTAAATAGTGCTTTCTTCTTTCCTCTCCTTGGAACACCTTTGTTGGGGCAAGGGAGACGTCACCTGACTTATTTCTGTTTTTTTGTGCCAGTATCTGTGCCAATTGATGCCAGTTCTATTCTGGTGACAATACGTGCACATCATTCTGTTACTACTGCCAGAAGTTACCTTTGCTAATCACCACTCAGTCAGCAGCAATAATTATTGTTGTCAGTGTCTATTTTGGCCTTGAATTTGTAGGTAGTTAGGTAAGCCTTATCTTTCACTCTAGACTCCTGTGTTTTTCTCATGATGGATGGCGGCGTAATGGGCAACTGACGTCCTAAACGAGTGTCATGATATTATATTCTTTATTCTTGCTTTACTTTCTTGTGCCAGAGAGCTACTGACTGCTTCTTTTGCCAGCAAAGCGAACTGTGCCGGCCGAGACCTCCGAATTTCATGCCACTTATACTCCAACTTCTGAGTTTCTCTGTGATTATCGCCTGAGCGGAATTACAAGTTAACACGTTCCCCGCGTTTCTGCGGCTGTTAACGGTTGGTTTGGTTAGGTTGTTAGTAACAGAATGGTGAAATAGATTTTCTATCTTGAATAAATTTTATTTCTCTCTAATGAATATGAAAAAACAATTGCACGATAACATTTCACCTCGTATGATAACATTTCACCTCGTATGATAACATTTCACCTCGTATGATAACATTTCACCTCGTATGATAACATTTCACCTCGTATGATAACATTTCACCTCGTATGATAACATTTCACCTCGTATGATTACATTTCGCCTCGTATGATAACATTTCACCTCGTATGATAACATTCCACCTCGTTTAATAACAAGTTTTTAAAAATATTGCGAAACAGATAAAATGCCGTGCAGTTATACCGGTACGTTAATGGGCAATTACCCGTTGGTACACATGTGGCCCAATACGCGGGGTACGTGTTGAACTTTGGAAATAATATGAGAGTGTCTGAACATCAGTCTATTCTTACTGTCAGTATCTATTCATAATTTTATTCATGCGGTCAGGATCTGTACATCATTCTATTCTTGCCACCATTATCTGTTCATCAATGTATTCTAAAAGTCTTTATTTGTACGTCATTCTATTCTTGCCACCATTATCTGTTCATCAATGTATTCTAAAAGTCTTTATTTGTACGTCATTCTATTCTTGCTTCCAGTATCCGCACATTGTTTTATTCATGTTGCCAGTACCAATAAATTATTTTATAATTGCTACAAGTGCTTGCACGTTTTTCTAATCTTGATGTCAGTATTTATACATTTCTCTATACTTGCTACAAGATAGCGCTCCCATGGGGAAAATATGAGGTCCTGAGCTAAGATTTATGTAGGCCTTCTTTTTACTAAAATCAAATGTGTTTTTTTGTTATGTTAACGACCACTTTCTTTCGGTTTACTGCTCTCCTGTTTTTCAGCACCTCTGACTTTCTTCTTCACCTTTTATCTTGTTTCATAGCCTTCCTTCTTATATTACTGTTTCAATGCGCACGGGATCCCTTGCGGGAACACCCTTTGTGCATAGATTCCACGTCTCCTTAACTTCAAACTAAATGGTGCCTTCATACTTCCTCTTTTTGAACATCTATGTAGTGGTTAAGGGAGGCTAAAACTAATTTATAATCAGTCAGGCTTGCTACCAGTTTTAAGTACATTTAATTTGTACTGCCAGTATCTGTGCTTCATTATATTCTTCATTCTTACTGCCAGTATTCAGTACATCATTTAATTTTTTCTGCTAGTTTTTGAACATCATTCTATTCTTACTACCAGTATTCAGTACATCATTCTGTTTTCATCATTTTACTCTTGCTACCAGTATTTAGTGCAGCATTCCATTCGTGCTGCCAGTACCTGTACATCATTTTATTCTTACTACCAGTCTGCCTGCAGTGTTTTGTTCTTGCTGCCAGTGCCTGTACATCATTTTATTCTTGCGACCAGTCTCCCCACATTGTTCTGTTCACATTTTACACCTACCGATGCAGAACATTTATGCTCCGCCTAGTCCGACAGCCTGAGCTCTTGTGCAATTTTGGTAATGGCGTGCGAGTGATTGCGTACTCGTAGATTCCCGGTGTAACGAGCTGCAAGTTCATGACCTGTGCGTGTATGAACCTTTTAAGCCATGTTCAAGTACCAGTATCTCAGTTATCGATGTAATCCCAACGATTTTTTCTTTGGTGTGTCGTATTAAGTCGGTTTTTCAAGCTCGACAATCGATGCAGTTGCCAGTAATGACGATCATTTTTGTTTCAATTACGACTGTAATTTCACTTTTTAATTATAACAAATATTTTTCATCAAATTTCGACAATTAATTTAGTTTCCGGTCGCGATGATTATTTTGTTTCTAACCACCACGAATAGTTCAGTTTTTGGTTGCAACAATCAATGTAGTTTATGGCTAAACTGGAAAGAGTTTTTTTTGTGTTTTCCGCGGCCATTCTCACCCATCTGAGCCAAAGTAATTCACCTCCAATCGAGCGAACTTTGTCTGTTAACCACTTACAATACGGAAAAATTGAAGTAATCCTAGAATTTCAAACGATTTCAAATGAAAGGAAGTTGAGTTCAACTCACTTGGGCCTATTAAAATCTTTAGCGCAAAATTTGCAGTCGTAGCTAAACCAAACTAAAAATAAAAAGAAAGGAAAATATACTGGCGTAGTGCGTCGTCCAGAAACCAAGACCTGGTGAAGTGCGGCGGTCTTAGAAATACAAGCACATTACAAAAAGCAAACTTGTACAAAGAGCCAACATATACAATGAGACATACAAGCATATACAAAAAGCCAACTTGTACAAAGAGCCAACATTTACAATGAGAAATACAAGCATTTACAAAAAGCAAACTTGTACAATGAGCCAACTTGTACAGAGAGCCAACATATACAATGAGACATACAAGCATGTACAAAAAGCAAACCTGTACAAAGAGCTAACATATTCAATGAGCAATACAAACGTATCCAAAGAGCAAATACATGTAAAAAGCGAGCATGTACAATGAGAAATAAAAACATACAAAGGACACACCCAAAAAAGAGGAAGCATATACAATGAGAAATACAAACATACAAAAATCAAACATATACAAAGATCAAACATATACAAAGAACAAACGTATACAAAGAACAAACGTATACAATGAACAAACGTATACAATGAACAAACGTATACAATGAACAAACGTATACAATGAACAAACGTATACAATGAACAAACGTATACAATGAACAAACGTATACAATGAACAAACGTATACAATGAATAAACCTATACAATGAATAAACCTATACAATGAACAAGCATATACATTGAGAAATATAAGAACACACAAAGAGCGAGACATTCTGGTCAGTGAACACGCGGGACGGCAGCCCACATGCTGAAGCTCTGATTGCCGCCCTGCTGTAATGAGGCCGACTGCTGCATCACTGGTGCCTGTGTGTGCACTTCTTCGTAGTGCGTGCAGCTCCGACTGCTCTTGTCGATCATTCATTTTCATTTATTCACTCGCCGCATGGTTTATTTGTCATCGCATTAGAGCAAGTTTTTTCAGTCTAGATACGTTCACCGTGGAAATGCGATGCTCCTCAGGAGGCAAAGGATGGCATTGAGTATAGGTCAGTTAGGGTTTTCTCTTTCATGCGATAGGGAATGGAGCCCATAAGAGGATACCTTCAAGTTACCTCAATAACTGATGGCCCCCTGGGATATCTATCTTTGATGGAATAAGCTTCTCTTCTGCCCTTGAATGTGCTGTTTGACATAGGAAGACGATAGTTTCATTGACCAAAAACACTGGACACTGGCAATCACAGAGCTACTATGCTGGTACTAGTGTACTGTTTCCTTCAGAATTGTAAGTGCTATTTTGAAGCTTGAGGCTCTTAGGAGAAAAATGTTAGGTCCCGAGCTAAGGGTTTGATAGGCGTTCCTATTGTTGGACTAGAGTAGGCTTTTTGTTTTCTTACAAATCACTTTTTTCGGTTCACTCCTGTCCTGTTGTTCAGTACGTACTACTTTCTTCTTCGATTTTTATTTTGTTTCATGAACTTCTTTCCCAGCTCACTGTTTCTATGCATCTAGTGCATAGGTTCCGAGATCTCTTAGCTCCGTACTAAATGATACCTTCCTCTTTCCTTTCTTTGGAACGCCTTCGTTGCGGCTAGGTTGGCTTAAACTAACTGATCTAATCTAATGACGTTAAGTGGAGCTGCGTGTTCGTGCAATTATGTCTGCATATCCGGACTCAATAAAATGAACCTTGATTAGAACTTCACATTGAGCCCTCCCTAAGAGGGATAAAACTATTGTATCTATGGAAATTAGCGCTCCCAGGGGGAAATGTGTGAGGGCCCGAGCTCGGAGCTAGGTAGGCCTTCTTTTTGTTGAAATAAATATTTGCGTCAAGGACCACTTTTTTCAATTCACTGCTGTCCTGTTTTTCAGCACCTACTACTTTCTCCTTCAACTTTTATCTTGTTTCATAAATTTTTTTTTCAGCTTACTGTTTCTATGCTCCTTCTGCATAGATACCGCGTTCCCTTATCTCTACACTAAATGGTGCTTTCCTCCTTCCTCTCTTCGGAACGCTTTTTTTTTAACGGTTAACGGTTTTAATCAGCTTTTAATCTAATCCCGTTGAGCACTCAATGCATCACAGTTCAGTAGAGTACTGCATGGGTTTTTTTGTTTATTTTATATCCGCTCTGTCAACAGATCAGAACCCGAGCCCTTACCGCTCTGGTGCCCTTCAAACTAAACATGAGCTTTAGCTTTTGCACAAGTGAGTCGAAAGTTTTTCTCCATCCGCATTATTTTTCCTTTGCGTTCATAAAACAGAAAATGCTTCGGCAGTACGGCCTGCTCGCTGGAATAGAGGTATACTTTTCAATGTCACTGAAAGAACGCCGTAATTACAGTTCTATTGTTCTAGAGAGAGAGAAAATCGCAGTTAAAAGAAACGCTTTGTTATTTCCTCGCATGGTACAAGACTGGCGTTTCTGGGGAACGGTTCATGAGAATAACTTTGATGTGTTGTAGGCTCTAAGTTCAGTCAAAATAGAATAAAAGTTTTTACAATATGCATGTTTGTACACTGTTGGAGCAATCATACCTTCGTTAAAGTTTAGATCGGAAATAATGTTAACAAATCTTAATCAGTGCGTGTAGCCTCGTGTGCAGTAATAAAGGTTTTCCACACTAATTGAAGTTTCGCTTTGAATAAACGTTCTAGTTGTAATCATTTACACGACGTGATTGGTATGCTTACTGAGTCGTAGTTCACTGATTTACGCCACATGATGTTGAGCAAATTTGCTCATTGAAGCGTCTGTTATAAATGAAATGGAACTGGTGCTAGAACTTTTTTTTACAAATAATAAACACCGATTTTACTGAGCTATCTAAAGTAATGCAGTTTAGAACACACGCACGAAATCGCTCCCGGGTTAGGATGAACTATGTTAAAATGGACTTTGTCTTAGATCGAGTTGAAGATACCCATGAAGAATTTGAACTGGTAGAAAAAAGTAGAGAACACTTTGAAATGCAGTAGCCACCACTTGTCCCGCCTAGATCGCAGCTATCTCGCAATCATTAAAACATTGACACAGCACCTCTAGCGTAATGAACTCACTGAAATTCAATTCCCCAGTGCTAAGGGATCAGCATACGCGAAATTCGCAAAATGTTTCATAAGAAAATAGTGTTGCTTTCCAGCGCGTGCAGACTGACGGAGGAAATTAGATTTGAAGCATGAAACTGGTGTTGCTTGCTTCAAAGTCTTTTCTAACCAAATCTACTGTACAGTTTCTGTCGCCACTTAATTTGGGTCCAGTACGGTCAGATCTAAGGGGTCTCCGTTTTGGCGACGTATAAATAGGAGAATGATGAAGAAAATGTCTGACTATCACATCAATATCTCTTGGATGAATTCATTCATTCAAACTTTGAAATAGAATTCGTAATTAGTCATTTTATTCTAGTTGATGCAATAGTTGAGCATTTATAATCTCGAGTCGGTTTTCGAAGAACTCAACCTGCCTCCCGTACGTGGCTGTCAAGTGTCACCCCAGTGAAATTTAATCGCAGTTCCCTGTATTCTGAAAGATCTTTTCCAAATTGCTATTATAACACGCCACCACCCACACAAGCGCTAGAATTTCTATGGTTGCAATGTTTAGGGGACGTTGCGAACGCAATACAGGGAAAGTTTTATTTCACTCCCAACACGCAGCTGAGCACAGATCTGAATGACTTTCATTGAGCCTCTGTTGCTTCTTCTGTTGATTCTTTTGAAGTGCTGGTCTTTCAGAATTAATATATTGTTCGGAATCCTCATATTCTTTTTTTTCTTTAGCACCTTTTTTTAGAGTCTATTCTATGAATCATTGTGAGCATATACGTGTCTAATGAGCGACGTGAGTGACAGCATTGGGGTAAACTGAAACTAAATATCGATTTTCAATTTCTTATTAATTTTCATTTATTACGCATTTTTTCGTTCATTCAACTTGGAGTAGTAAGCTTATAACATTCTCTTGAGTGTCAATGTCGAGGAAACCAAGTTGGTTAAACATTTTTTGACAACTTATAACTTAACTTGTATACTATTATGATACCTGAGAGTGGTCACCAGTTGATTGTGGATTCAATTTTATCGTTGTTTTCCCAATAGAAATCTTTTATGGAAGATTTTTTTTTTATTTTTTTATTTTTTTGCTATTTTTACTGGCACAACTTTTCTGTCCCAGTCATAAACTAGCGCTTCATGAGAAATACGCTCAAACCATTTAATGCGTGTTTGTGAAATCCCCACATTCTTCGTGTAGTTTGAGAGCGCCATCATAAATATGTATAGTTTCGCAGACGAAGTTCTTTCTTACGCGTAAGGTCTAGCAAAATCGGCACGAGTCACCATGCGTGTCTTCCTTGAAAGAAATCCCATCTGTAGCCTGGCGTCGCTTGCCGAGCCGCTTAAGAACTGCTGACGGACCAGATGCTGACTAAGACTTCGTTTTGTTGCTCGAGTGGCGAAAAAGCAGGCGAAATGTTTAACCATTTTAACTAACTTGACATCATGAGAAGGTCTGTCTTACTGACTCAGACTTCCGCTGTTCTTGCTTCTCACTTGTATCTAATTGTAATTTTGGTTATGAGCGAGTGAATTTTTTTTTCAGTTCTAATTTTAATCTTCCCAGTGGATTGAGGGAAACTCGGAGCACGGAAAATGCTGAGCGTTTTACTTGGAGCGATCGAGGTGTTTCTAACTCCACTACCACGAATTTCTGCTCGAGCAGCTCTCGGGGCCGTCGAAGTCGACTTTGTCAACTTAACAAGAAACTTTCTTCGTCGACGGTACATCAAATACCTGCTCAGTAGAGTCAATAATCTCCAACTTAGCTCTCTTTGTGTTTTTTCTTTAGCCATTTTTGCAGTTTGATGTCTTCCGGATACACAGAAAATTTTCTGTCGTTCAGTATTGAATTGCTGGCGCCATTGAAGGTGTAAAGCAGCCCGTGGATCACTGATGCGTCCGTGAGTACATGATGCGCGGGCTTCCTCGTCTCAAATGTACCAGAAAGCTCACGATGCTCTTGGTCCCTTGGTACGCCTGGTAGGTAAAGCTGCGCTTTCTGAACGCCAACCAAGAAGCTTAGCTTTGTCTCGATTGCCATGAATCCGCCTTAACTTGCTCTAAAGTTACTTTTATTCGCCCTCTCACTTGTTCTCTTCTCTTTACGGTGCTCAGCTCCGACCTCAGGCAGGCAGCTAATGCAATCCGAGGCCTGCAAACGAGGGTAGCTGCTGGTGCTGCTGCTGCCGCCGCCAGGAAGGTGTGTCCTGCTTCGACGGCGAGGGTAAATTTGAGCAATTTTCGGGTTTGCGCAAGGAGGGAAATAAGGTACTCTCCGAGCGACCAATTAGAGCACTGTGGTATTATTGTCGGGGGCAAATTAGCCGGCATTGCAGCTGGAAAAATAAGAGGACAGTGAAGTGAAAATGTGGTACATTTCAAAAAAAATTTTTGCGCCCTGCGATATCGTTTTTGAGAGTGCATTCGTCGGCTTCGATGTTGAGAGGTGCAGGGCGACGATTTGAGCGAAAAAGTGCAAAATTTTGTACACAATTATACTCGGACGTCAGGGAAGATTTTTAACGCATTTCATCGCTCTTTACTGATTTAATGAGATGTCATTAAATCTATGGAATTTTTAAATCTATGTCATTAAATCTATGGAAACTCTTCATCTATCTAATGAAGAGTCTAGCTACTCATCGCACAACCAAACTTGAATTTCTGGGGGTTTGTTGCAAGTGTAGTTGTAAAATTCTGTCTTATTTTAATTTTACTCACTCCCATAGAAAAGGTCAGTGTATCATTTAGCAAATTTCTTGATCGAATGTCCTGAACCGCTTTCATGCTTTTAATTGAGCCTTTTCACTGTTTTGCGATGCTTTTGTTGTGTTTTTATGCGCTGCAGCGAGTTGTGCTACTCGCGTCATAGAAATAATGCGAGGCCACTTAAGCTGAGCTTTTATCTAGTTTCACTGTCATGACTGCCATGGTTGAAAGGGATCGGTATTTAAACCTTGTGATCATTAATTAACAAAAATGAAAATTTCAAAAACAACAACGAAACCCAGCCTTACGTTCTTTCAAAGTATTTCAAGATTGAAAGGATGAAAAACTATGATGGAAACGAATCATTTACCAAACCGCTATAGTTTAGGAACAACAATGACAACGTGCGAGTAGTTACGCCGAAGTTTTGTTCCTTTTTTTTAGATTTTGCTTGCAAAGGTACAAAAAATTTCCAACTGGCATTACTTGAATTTGTGAATTTTCCCCGGATGGCCAATTGTTTTGTTTTGCCCTTAACCTTCTGTCCAACTTGCGGTTGTGATCAAAGCTTCAAAATAAATCAAGTCGGCTTTGCTCAGCCCATTATTATTTATAAAAATTCCTTCGTAGATTTTTTTCCTCCTTTCGACACGAGCTAAAGATTCCAGAACCTTCTTTTGGCTACTTTTAGATGTCATTTCTTTTTCTCATACCTTCAGAATCCGGTCAGTACTCACAGAGGCTGCACCTCGCTACTCACAGAGGCTGCACCTCAGTACTCACAGAGGCTGCATCTAGGCACTCACAGAGGCTGCACCTAGGCACTCACAGAGGCTGCACCTCAGTACTCACAGAGGCTGCACCTCGGTACTCACAGAGGCTGCACCTCGGTATTCACAGAGGCTGCACCTCGGTACTCACAGAGGCTGCACCTCGGTATTCACAGAGGCTGCACCTCGCTACTCACAGAGGCTGCACCTCGGTACTCACAGAGGCTGTACCTCGGTACTCACCGAGGCTGCATCTCGGTACTCACAGAGGCTGCACCTCGGTACTCACAGAGGCTGCACCTCGGTACTCACAGA
>JACJUY010002138.1:55606-88903 GCA_014220935.1 Platorchestia sp. MABIK
GTTCAAATTAATCCAAGTCAAGTTCAAATTAATCTAAGTCAAATTCAAATTAATCCAAGTCAAGTTCAAATTAATCCAAGTCAAGTTCAAATTAATCCAAGTCAAGTTCAAATTAATCCAAGTCAAATTCAAATTAATCCAAGTCAAATTCAAATTAATCCAACCCTAAGTTGAGTTAGAAATTGACACAATCACTTGTTAATTTGAGCTTTTTGGGGGTAAATATGTATTTATTGGATGTTATAAGCATGAAAAACGTTTTTTCTTTCAGCAAGGAATACATAAAATTTCTGTAATATAGAAAAAAGTTTAGAAACTTAAAACGAGTAAAATTCCAAGGAGCTTAATCGTATTTAATTGGAAAACGTTTCGGAATCCCGCTCCATCATCAGTTCAAAAATACAATTCATTATGTCTGCCCTCTGAGAAATTGTCACTCGAGATAAAATTATTGTGTGAAAAATACTTTCAAAACCTTAAGTTATGCGTAGCTCTAGTTAATAATTTCAAAGTGGCTTCTTTTCCCGGTACAGGACACGCTTCTGGTGGAGATGCGGGCCTCTCTGATTTATTCTTACAGTTGTGTGCAGTGCACATCCTCGTACGTCGGCATGACGTCACGCAATTTTTATATCAGAGTGGCCGAACATCGCGGTAGAAGCTTCCGTACTGGTAACCAATTAGCTCACCCCTCTCACTCCGCAATACGCAATCACGCAGAACAATGCAACGTACCGATATCCTCCAAAGACTTCAAAATCTTAGATTCCTGTTCAACTTCATATGACCTTAGGATTTTAGAGTCGTTACATATTTTTAAACGAAAACCGGCCCTCAACAATACCGATAGTTCATATCCATTGCAAATTGTAACTTAATAGCAATTTTGCGGTTTATTTTTTATGACATGTTTTTATTTTTGTGATCTGTTTTAATGACTGTCTACAACATTTTTGTTTCTTCTTTTATTGCAGACATCATGAATTGTATTTTTGAACTGATGATGGAGCTGGACTCCGAAACGTTTTCCAATTAAACATGATTAAGTTCCTTGGAATTTTCCTCGTTTTTAAGTTTCTAATCAAGTTGCGATTTAAGTAAACTACTGACCCGTTCAGATATAGTCAGTCAAAAAACAAGCTGTCGTAAAATGTGGTAAGTATCCAGCATCAGGAGGCAGAGAGTGGTTCAGATCTTTGAGCGGAGTAACAGATAGAAGTCAGTTATAAAAACTTCGTTTCATACTACACATTAATGTTGTTTTACAACTCTACAATAATGGCAGTATGGATCCATTCAAATATTTATGTTCAAAGGCAATTTGATGTTACACATACACGTAGTAGTATCGAGGATTTATTTATACTCAAATAGAGATTTATATGCGTGAAATTCCACTTTATCACATATATAAAATCACAGATGCATGCAACTACAAAAGATTACCATCGGACGATTTGTAGATTTAACATTTTAACAAAATCACTAGTACTACAAGGTCCCTAGTACCACCAAGGTCACTAGTACCCCAAAGTCACTAGTACCCCAAAGTCACTAGTACCCCAAAGTCACTAGTACCCCAAAGTCACTAGTACCCCAAAGTCACTAGTACCCCAAAGTCACTAGTACCCCAAAGTCACTAGTACCCCNGGACTCGAGCCAACGGCTTCTCCTTTTCAATGGACAAATCCAAAGCTGTACACTTCACCTCTCTACCGAGCATTCATTTGTCACCGCCACTTAAAATTGGAAATCAAAATATAGAATACACTGACGAAATAAAATTCCTTGGGCTAACATGGGATCGCAAACTGACCTGGAAGACCCATATCACCAACATAAAAGCAATCTGCCAGAAAAACGTGAACATACCGAAATCCATCGCCTCACACGAATGGGGTGGAGACCAAGCAACTCTGCTCCATCTATACCGACTATTCATCCGGCCAAAATTAGATTACGGTTGTATAGTCTACTCCTCTGCTTCGTTATCAATACTCAAACAACTTGACCCCATTGTGAATGATTGCCTACGACTAGCTACAGGCGCATTTAAATCCACACCGATCCCTAGCTTACAAGTTATATCCGGCGAGATGCCCCTTGAGCTCCGAAGACAGCACCTCTCATTAAAGTGCCTCTACAAAATAAAAAGCCATCTGTCAAACCCAGCGCGCGATTGTGCCGTACGGCCTATCGACAGAAGACTGTTTAGTAACAAGCAATACTCACCACCTTTCGCCGTTCGCACAGTCGAACTCATGGCATCTCTCGATCTGCACGAGCCCCACATAAAGCCTGCCTTCTCTTATCGGTTACTGAATTTCACTATACCCACATGGAAAATCACCCCCGCCGAAGTAAATATAGAACTGACTCTCTACAAGAAGGAATGTACCCACCCAGTCTTCTACATCTAGGAATACCAGCGACTGCGGCGCGAGGAATACCAAGAGCATGTCCCGATCTTTACCGACGGTTCAAAGTATGATGATAGAGTCGGCGCCGCGGCACTGTGTGGCAGTACGAGGGAGATGAAGTCCCTTCCCGGAGTTGTATCAATTTTCACTGCAGAACTCCACGCTATTGAAATGGCTCTACAAATTATTTGCGACCACAACCAAGAGAGATTTGTGATCTTCTGTGACTCCTTGAGCACCCTAACAGCACTGTTAAATAAACGCACCCCCCACCTCCTTGCGCGGTCTCTCATACATCAAATCGGTAAACTAACCCAAGACCGCAAAACAGTTAAACTCTGTTGGATTCCGAGCCATGTCGGCATCGAAGGCAACGAGGCAGTAGACAAACTCGCTAAAGCGGCTGTACGTCGACCTGCAGAAAATATCATGACCTTCTATGGAGACTGGTATCCAACCATAACTAGTAAAATACGTNCATATGAATTATACGTGTTCTTGTCGGATAAGTATACTGCAAGCTAGCTATTGTCATCGGGTGCCAAGCATCTGGAACTGCACGCCTGCGGAGCTCTCTTGAGTCCAACTGTCGTACTACTCGCCTCGACGTGCGTTGAGATGAGTGTTCGACACCACACCAACCAAGAATATTACTGTAGCAAGTCTCGTCACTCATAATGTGATCACCTAGCCGATGTGTGATTACCTAGCCGAAGCTAGGGGGGTATATAGTTGCAAGTTGCTGGCGACCCTGGTGGAAACGCAACCCTAAACTTATTATTATTATTATTCACAATAGAAAAAAAGTTATTGTGCAAAGACAAAAACTATATATATTAGCTCAAAACCCTACTCCTTCTACGATTTTCAACTTAGAAACTTGAATTTAATCTCATTCGACGCGGAAAGACTTCGGCACTTCGAAAATGAAATGAAGCGTTTTTTGAATTTCGAATTTAAAAAGTTTTCATGAATTTTTTGGTAAAGAATTTTTTTTAAATTTTCAGATTTATCATCATTAAATTTAATTTAGAATTCAAATGAAACTCCGCTCCTCTACGCTGTTTCCACTGTCTTCCCGCGTTTAATGAGACCAAAATCAAGCTTCTAAGTGGAAAATTGTAGAAGGGGTAGCGTTTTGAGCTAATATATATAGTTTTGTATGTTTGCACAATAACGAAAATCGAAAATCGAAAATCGAAAAACTTTATAGAAGCAAATGTGTTCAAATTTAATTTTATAGATCGTTGAGTATTTAGTTCACCTAGTTGCGATAGAAATGCAGAAACCTTGAAATTTGGAAAATTAGGAACATTCAAAGATTTCATGAACACAAAAAATCACTAATTTTTTTTCTTCCGAAATTGGAAAAAACGCTTTAAAAAATGAGCTGAGATGATTTAAAAGTGAGGTAGATGATTTAAAAAATGAGATGAGTGTGCAGTAAAGTATCATATTTGCAAAGTCTCAAATATTAAAGTTTCATATATTTGCATACCTACTTCAGGAAGTACATCATTCATTTTATGGAGGATTCCAACGGATTTTGATAACTTAGTACTAGTATGAGCAATGTGCTCTTTAAGGGTCGGGTCAGATGTTTATCGATTATAATGCATAGGAACTTACATGAGTTGGTTTCTTCGATTTCACCTTCGACATTTTTAAAGTGTGGAAGAGATATTTGTCTCTCGTAGAAGAATATAATATAAATTTTGTCTTGTCAGTATTGAAGCTTATTTTATTAGCTTTAAGCCACATTGGAACCTTTTGAAGCTCGTCATCAATACTCTCCGTAATTGAAACGGGATTTTGATTAGGAAGTACCGTAGAAAACGTGCTGTCAACAACATTTGGAATGAATTTTAAAAATGATGCAGATTCAATTATATTGATAATAAAGATCAAAAATAAGAGAGCCCCAAGGACAGACCCTTGTGGAACTCCATAGCTAATTGTCTTTAGTTCCGATTGCATATCGTCAATGACAGCGTATTGCTTCCGATTTGTTAGGTATGATCTGAACCAGTCATGAATAACTCCTCTAATGCCATAACAGTGGAGTTTCGAGAGGATTATGTTTTTGTCTACACAATCGAATGCTTTTCAAAAGTCAAGAAATACGAAGAAAATAAGCTTTCCATCAATCCTATCTAGGAATATAGGTATTGTAAATGATTTAATACAGCCTGTGTTGCTGATTTTTAAGAATGAAAACCAAATTGTTTATCTCAGAGGAATGATTTTTGTTCAAGATAGGACTTTTCGTTTTAACATACACTTTTCTCGAATATTTTGCTAATAATTGGTAGCACAGAGAAACGTCTATAAATGCTTACGCAATTTTTTCACTACTTTTTAAAATAGGGATTACTCTAGCGGCTTTGAGAGAGTTCGGGAAAAAGCCTAGGAAGAGCGGCTGGTTAAAAATACTCGATATGAACTGATAATCAACAAATGAAATAAATGTGCACTGCAAGCATGAAAAAATCTGGGAGAATCCCAACATCACGCTGCCACTGGAGAAGGTTGCAGGGCCCTTTTTCTTTAGAAAAAATCCAGAGCGAAGCTAAAAAATCCAGAGAGAAAAGTTGTTTAAATTACTCGTATTTTAAGCGCACGTATTATAACGTAGGGTTTAAAATACCATATAATAAGTTTGATACTAATTGTTGCTGGTTTGATTTACAATGTGAGCAAATAATGATTATTTTCGCTTCAATAGGTCATCGATGATATATTTTTGTTAGAATAAAAAATGGGTATTTTTTAGGTACAAAATATTTGTAAAATAAATTTCGAGAAATCGCTGGCTTCTCATTCTCATGATCCCATATTTCATGAGATCATTACACTAATGATCTCATGAAATACATTGGTTTATGTCTAGCCCAAGTTAGTTTGTCGTATTTGAAGTGTACTGAAAAATCTGCAGCAGCAAAAATCAATGAACTCAAAACGATGGTGGTAATATCGTTCCTAATTGGGCGGACGAGTCGTGCCCACCTAGACTCGCTGTGATCTTACACACGAATAGTTACTTGGTCAGGTAGTTGAGGTATGGCGTGTGCAGTTGCCTGTGCTGGGTGAGGGTAGATGAGGGACTTGACAGCGTCTGCTTCGTTCCCCGTGCACTTGATAACAAGCGTTCTGTTTTAACCATGACTACCATCAGAAAATATTTACACTAGAGATTTTCTGGCACACAGTTAGGCAAAATAAACAACACGTTGATTAAATTGCCAGAATCCGTAATTCTAGACCACGTTCCATTACGAAAATTGGACTTTATCTAAACAACAGTTTAAAAATGTAATAACATATCTAAAACCCACAAATGTTTAATAGAAAAAATAAATAGGAACATGTACAATGAACACGTGAACAAAAGTTTACCTCACATTTCAAGATATACATTTATTAATACTTCGTTACATCGCCGCTGTTATTAATTAGGACTTTGAGACGTTTAGAGAAGTTCACTACCAGCATTTTACAAGTTTCGGGTGTAATCTTATTCCATTCATCAATGTAATTTTTTTTGAGTTCAGTGACGTTATTGGGACCTATCTTATGAATCTTTAATTTCAATTCCCTCCACAAGTTTTCGATTGGATTCATGTCCGGGGATTGACTTGGGCATTCTAAATGTTTATCTCCATCATCCTCAACCATTCCTTGGTTTCATTTGCTGCAAGCTTTGGATCGTTGACTTGCTGGAAGGTCCATCCACGTTTCAATTTTAACAAACGAGCTGAAGGTGGGAGTTGCTCTTCCAATATTTCACGATATTTCCTGGCATTCATGGTTCCTTCAATGATGTGAAGTTTACCTACTCCCAATGAGCTGAAACACCCAAACACCATGATTGAGCCACTTTTAAACTTAACAGTGGGTATGGGTTATAATCTTCGCCTTGTTGCCTCCAAACATGGTTTGTGCTGTTCCTCCCAAATAGTTCGATCTTAGTTTCATCTGACCACAGTACTGAGTAACAAAACGCTGCTGGTTTGTTCAAATGGTCGTTGGCATACTTCAGCCTGGCCATGACATAACGCTTCGGGAGAAGAGGTATCCTACGAGGAGCGCGGGAGCGAAGACCTTCACGGCGTAGTGCCCTGCTGATCGTGTGTTTGCTGGCTTCGATACCAGATGCCTTGAGATCATCCTTCAATTCTTCACTAGTAATTTGAGGCTCCTGCAATAATGTTCGGACTAATTTTCGAACAGCACGGTTGTTAATCTGCTGTGAATGGCCAGTTCGAGGCTTGCCGAGAATCGTATTCCGGCATTTTAAGTATTATGGTTCCAATCGAGGCTATTGGAACGCACAGTTGTGTACATATCTTCCGATACCCCAAACCTTCTATTTGGAGCTCCACAATACGTTTGCGAAGGTCTTGGCTGATCTAACCCATGTTGCGACCTTTCAGAACATGAGCTGCTGTACCAATGACACGTTGTTGGAGATGAATGCTGACGAAAGTTCAGTTGTCAAATAGCAGAATGTATTTGAACATTCTGGAATAATCCGACAATAATTTTAATGTTTAATAACGAGAAAACAGTCGGGTGTTGTAAACATTTGTTCACGTATTTATTATGCATGTTCCTAAATATTTTCCAATAGATATTTGAGGGTTTTAGATACATTATTAGCCTTATTCAAAACCTAAAAACGAAGAAAATTCCAAGGAACTTAATCATATTTAATTGGAAACGTTTCGGAGTCCAGCTCCATCATCAGTTCAAAAATACAATTCATTATGTCTGCAATAAAAGAAGAAACAAAAAATGTTGTAGACAGTCATTAAAACAGATCACGAAAAAAAAACAAAAATGAAAGCAAGACATTAAAAAAAAAAAAAGGAACAAAATTGCTATTTAGTGACTATTTGCAATGGGTATGAACTATAGGTATTGCTGAGGGCCGGTTTGCGTTTAAAAATATGTAACGACTCTAAAATCCTAAGGTCATATGAAGTTGAAGCGGAATCTAAGATTTTGAAGTCTTTGGAGGATATTGGTACGTTGCATTGTTCTGCGTGATTGCGTATTGCGGAGTGAGAGGGGTGAGCTAATTGGTTACCAGTACGGAAGCTTCTACCGCGATGCTCGGCCACTCTGATATAAAAATTGCGTGACGGCATGCCGACGTACGATGATGTGCACTGCACACAACTGTAAGAATAAATCAGAGAGGCCCGCATCTCCACCGGAAGCGTGTCCTTGTACCGGAAAAAAGAAGCCACGCAGAACAATGCAACGTACCGATATCCTCCAAAGACTTCAAAATCTTAGATTCCGCTTCAACTTCATATGACCTTAGGATTTTAGAGTCGTTACATATTTTTAAACGCAAACCGGCCCTCAACAATACCTATAGTTCATTCCCATTGCAAATAGTCACTAAATAGCAATTTTGTTCCTTTTTTTTATGACTTGCTTTTATTTTTGTTTTTGTTTTCGTGATCTGTTTTAATGACTGTCTACAACATTTTTTGTTTCTTCTTTTATTGCAGACATAATGAATTGTATTTTTGAACTGATGATGGAGCTGGACTCCGAAACGTTTTCCAATTAAATATGATTAAGTTCCTTGGAATTTTCTCCGTTTTTAGGTTTTTAATAAAGTTGCGACTTAAGCAAACTACTGACCCGTTCAGATATATTATTAGCCTTTTAATACTATTGTTTACAGGTAGTCCAATTTTCGTAATTGTACGTGGTTTAGAAATGTGGAATCTAGCGATTCAATCAGCGGGTTATATTATTTTGCATCCTACTGTAACTAGTTGAGTCCTTTACAATTTTCGAGAAAAATTGTTTATTTTCACTGAAACCTCTGCAATAATTTCAGGTCTTTACTTAAGTACATTGCGTCTTTTGAGTCATAATTTCAGTGCATGAGTTTTTCAATTTAACTTATGAATGAAATGTGTTTGATGATTTTAACTGCTGAAATGTTTTTTCTTTTTTCATATTTTGAGATCATTATTCAAATTAAAGTTATTATTCTCCTAAATGTACACCATTATCAAGTAGCACATTAGGCATAATAGGCTGCACGATTTTCCGAAAGCCATTCCTGCAAGTTCAGCAACCAGATAGATCAAGGATACTTAAGGAAATGATGTGGTTTCCGAAAGGACATGTAGAAATGATTTTCAAATGACAAAAAGAACGACTTCAGTCTTAAAAATGAGCCTAGAAAAGAATGCTCCGGACTCGATTCTGAGGAATTGCTGGCTGTTCATGAAGACGATCCACTCAAAATAACTAGAAAACTGAGCAAGAAATTTAGTAACAGCCATACGACAATATATTGTGGAATAATAAGACTTGTGAAGTCATCAAGGCTGGAAAATTTGTTCCACACGATCTTTCACAAAAAATTGCCAGCAACGAGAGTATACTGCTGTATCGAAGGAGGTTAGAATTCAACCTCCTTAACTGTGTCTCACTGCGTTCTCGTCAATTTCGAGCACGATTTTCAGACTGAATTGTAACTGGAGATGAGAAATGGATTTTGTGAAATTTTTCACCATAGCTCATAGTTTTTTTAACCATAATTCAAAACTTATTCCCCATCCCCGATGGTCTGCACAAAAAAAATTCTTCTGTGTTTTTGGTGGGACATGAAGTCAATTGTTCATTATGAGCTGTTAGATGACAGCCGAACAATAACTTCTAGGCACTAAGTCGTTTGAAGACTTATCTGCAGGAGAAAAAGAGTTACATTTGGAAACAAAAAAATTAGTGATCCTGCACCATGAAAATGCCAGACCTCGCACTTCATGAGCGACTTAGAATATCATTCAAGAATTGTGTTCTCCCGCCATGTTCTCCCTATTTTGCTGCAACAGATTACCATTTCTTTGAAAGCTTTCAAAGTCGTCCATAAGGACAAATGCTTCATTTATAAAAATGATTTACTTGAATCTATTTTATCGAAATTAAATAAATCATACGAAGAAGATATTAAAAGCTAAGAAAAATATCGTTGACAAGAATAGTGATTATGCTGATGAAGAAATAAGTCTCTGAGTCGCTGATGACCCGATAATTCGTGCGGAGATTTTTTGCGGAAAAGTTATCGAGAAATAATAACAAAGAACATGGCTTGTATAAAATATTATTTGAGAACAACATTTAGTGGTCCTTTCCATTCAATAATTTCACAATGCAAGCTGTGGTTTTCTCTTTGCCTGTTTTTCATCGTTGTTCCATCATGGTGTACTGCGACTTGATTTTGGAAGTAACTGATTGCATTCAGTGGGGTTTCCTTTCTAGATTATGAACTCTCAACTATTGTTTGTTTTTTTATTAGCTAACTTGCAGCCAAAAATGATCTTCTGACTGTTTTTTACATACCTTACTATCACTATTCGAAGAACCTTCTAAATAATTTCAGCGTTTCTACAGAAGGTTAGCCAACCTGTTAGTGGCTTGCTTTTGACGGAGGTTTGCTCTAGTTTGAATCATTTGAACCACTATTTATTCGTGCTGTTTCCCTAATATTACTTTATTTGAGTTATTCACGTAACTTTGCTCTGTTCGTGGTATGCCCATTCAACCAAAAAGCTTCAAAATTTTGAAGTTATCATATCATTCGCTTACAAGAGAAACATGGACTTTCTTCAAAATTTGGTTCGAATCAAAATTAAGTGTATGATTCCTACGGTACTGTGTTTCAGTTAAGCGAATGGGCGTATCACCGATATCATTCAAAATTAAATGTATTGAATTCACTAATTGCCTTACGACTTTTCTGGAAGTAAGCTACCGTCGTTTCCTTTATGCTGAAACTCACCGAGCACCAAATTGAGTTCAACAAAATCGCATGTTTACGACGTTAGATTTCTCGACATCTGTGAGGGAATTCAGAGACTATACTCACCTGCATAGAGCGAAGAGTTATTAGAGCCACTCTTTCTCCATTTCCCACAGATTTTGATTTCAGATAATTGGCGCAATTATGCCATTTACAGGAGAAAATACGAAGAAGTTTGATAGTTGTGGAAGACTCAATGGTGTTCGAAAACTGTTGTTACAGTAACTAGAACTAAGTAGTAATTTTACGTAGTACAGTATTTGGCTAACAAATTTAGTGTAGGCTTAGTATTCACTTCATAAAGTTACTATTACAAAGCTTGAATCGATTACTTGAAGAACTCCCACAAAACCACAATTTCATTGTGGTGGTTTTGTGTAGTTACCCTTGATGAAGTATTGTTTTGGCGACATAATTTCAAACTTTTATGGCGTAAAAAGCATATTGTTAGATAACATCGTTCTTAAAAACACAATTCCTTGAGAGTTGAATCAAACTAACACCAGTTGCTAATAATCATTTTACCAGTTACAATTTCTGTGTAGAAAAGGAAAATTTTGTCGATAAAGTACAGCTTCTGCCTCTCGAAGTCTTCTCCCCGACTGCTGACGAAGGCTACCACCTGGCCATCGATTGTTCGAGGATCAAAATGAACTATTCCGAGACCCTGGCTCGGTGCAAAGCGATGGGCCTTCCCATGGTATCCAAGAGCTTCTACGACGAATTTGTGAAGTATGAACATTTTTCCAGGCTCCTAAGTGGTGAGCGTACAAAATTCTACATGTCAATGTATATTTATCAAATAATTGTGAAATCTAGATACCCGTGGCGGACACTCGGCAGCATATATAGCGATCTGAACTTAAATCAAGACGTGACCGCAGCTGATCTCAAGACGCTACAAGTTTGAGAGTCAGATTCCTCACCAACCTGCCACTGTTCACTTCATCTAATCTTCAGCGCCGTGCATGCGAAATTACATAACGTTTTGGTTGCACTTCGGCCCAGTATCACGCGCTGTACTACTATATTGTTGCACTGTATTGCGCGTTCGAGCTTCATCACCGCCTCTATAGGCTGCTGTCCGGAGGGACCCGTGGACGTGTGGGAGCTTTTCGGATCGCCGCATTGATGGCCCAGACTGAAAAGCGTGGAGTGTGCCAGGAGCACTTGCACTACATCAATTGTGAACTTGTAATGTTCTTGTCCTCTGAACAAAAACCTGAGAAAAATTGTCACATTACTGCCGTGGTTTTTGTATTGATCCATGTGTTTTTATTCATATTTGCAATTTAGACTTTCCAACTACTATTGCCTCCGCTCTAATTGTTGAAATTGTTCTCTTTAGACATAAAAGTGTGCGCTGGATGGGAGATACCTGGAAGGAGGAGTCGGAGTGGCCTTTAGTTTATAATAAAACTTTCATTAGAGCCCTTGACTTCTCTTCATCTTTCATTTTTCTGCGCAGTGAGAGCAATTCAAGTGGTTTGAAATTTTTCCGTAGCTTTCTGAGCTGAAGTCAGTGAAAGGGCGATCGTATAGTCAAGCTTCACAGAAGCTCTTATTTACCTGATGTCTCATTGAGTAGGAAATGGCGGCTTTTGTACCATTGACTATTTTAAAACTGATAACTAAATGTCCTAATCGTGAGCACCGTTGACGAATAAAGGGTAAGAATAGTTTGAAGCGTTTTTGTACAATGAGAGGTCAATATACCATTTAATTAAAATGGAATGAGAGTAAAGACATTTCCAAAATTAATACTATTTACCGTATTCAACGTTAAATCCTAATTTCCCACGTTCGAGCACCAATCAAGGAAAAACTTGGTGAAGGTTGACATCGGATGATTCATGCTTGGAAAAGCTTGTGGATAACAATAGGTAAGAGGCTTTGAGCTATCAAACGCAAAAAATCCGGATCACAAATTTTAGAACAATTCAAATTTTTATGCAATGAAGTACCTGAACGTAGAGTGTATTAATGATGAACAAATCAACTAACCTACGCACAAAAATGTAAATTTCTGATGTCACAGAACCCTAATAACTCTTATGCTCCATATTTGTTTGTATTAACAATCTGATCAGATGCAGCATGGCACAGCTGTCTTGTATCTGAATGATAATTTCATCAATGACCTACGGAGATCTCTATATGTGTAGTATGATATTTGAAATATTTTGGGATGTGCTGTACGATGTGCGCAGTTTCAATTAGAACATGGATAACCATTTTTCTAAACTGATCATGTAGTGTTTTCACTTGAAAAAGTAAGTGTTTTTGCTTATATTGGAGTTTTTTTTAAAGCTTGTTGAATCTTTGCCACAAAAAGAGCATGCTTTTTGAAGTGAAGTGAATTGAAGTGTTTTGGTCGTGTTTAAAACCATCGTTTTTTCGGTTCACTGCTGTCCTATTTTTCAGCAACTCTGACTTTCTTCTTCAAATTTTTTCATGTATCACTAACTTCATTTGTAACAGGAATGCATGTTGTGCATAGATTCGGCGTTCCCTTAACTCGGCACAAATTGATGCCTTCATCTTTCCTCTCTTTGAACATTTTTGTCATGTTGAGGGAAGCTGTAACTAAATTATGATAAATCTCTGATACAGCAGCTCATGCACATGGCTTCAAAACGCTTCAAATGTTAGAAGTGTGTCCAAATTCTTGGCTTTTATTTTACACTATATTTATAATGAGAAGGAGTTCGTATACCTGAGTTTTAGACAGTTCTCTGGAGCTTTCTAGATATCCAGAAAGCTCATAGCGAGAAGTGAGAAAAGGATCATCGATTTGGTTTATAGGTTGATTCACGTTGCTCTCACAACCTCGCGCAAAATTTGTGCTTTCTTGAAGTTGAATGGGAAATTTAAAAAAAAAATTCGTATTCGTGAACAAAATTTAGTCCATAAATGGTGTTGAGATAGGGATGTTCAGTGAAAGTGATGGGAGCATAATTGACAATAATGAGGACATTATTTTTGATACTCGGTAGAATCTCTTTGACAAAATGCTCAGAGGGTATCCGTCCGAGCTCATGGCACACATTTTCCGAATACCACAGGGCTAATTTTTGCTCGTCTGTCGCAACAAGTTCGCTCATGAAATATATAGCACTTGCTACTGTATCTGGTGGATTTGATGATTGGATTGGATTCAACGTAGCTTTAATTGTCGATGTATTTCTACCATTTTTCCCATTCTTGATGTGCTGGACAGTGCTTATCTTTAGCTCGATGTCGTCCCTTGCAATGGAAACGTGTAGCTCTTTCTTCTTAGCGTCTAGCGGCAGTGTGGATTTCCAGGTCTCATTTTCCCAAACAGGGTATGTCTTCCCTCTCCGATTCCATGTTTGGCATTGCGTCTGGTAGTTGAGGCTAAAGATAGATTTTTCTTTAAATTGACACATTTCAGAATTAGACGCATCTGAGAAAAGAAAATAGGTATGAGAGGATTTTCTCTGTTGAATTCCAATGCAAAAGCTTTTGTTCGTTCGTACTGTGGTTTTGAAGAAGGTAGCTTCCGTTAAAGCTGTCTCATTGTATTTCATGAGCCCAGGAAAAGACTCTTCCATGTTGTCTAAGTCATATGCATTGAGATATATGAACCTCCTGAAGTTTTTAGATGATGACATTTTTTTTGGCAACGAACCTTATTAATATTCGTAATGTTACACAACTTCCCGTCCCGTTGCTGATTACCTTTCTCGACCATCAAGTTTAGCCGTTCACGGATGCAGATGTTGTTTGACTTGAGTCCAGTAAGTTCGCAAAAATCCTCCTGAATGGGTTAGTAGTTTATTTATCTCATGCATTCCGGTTACGTTCTGAAGGTCTAATATTTTCTGAATGGTCTTTCGTAAGGAAGTTCGCTTAAATCAACTGGTCAGTACCTCGCTCTCCTCCGTTTTCCTCAGGTAGCTCTATTGATTTTCTGCGCGGTAGAGTATTCATCGTATATTTCAGAGACGATTGTTTCCTCACGGGTACATTCAAATTTTAAATATTTTGGTTTTTCATTTGTATCTAAAAGGAATGAGAGAGTAAAGTTTTTTAAGGAAGGCTACAATCTCTGAATCTTGCTTCTAATTAGACTTAGTTTTTCCTCTCTGAAAGTTGCCGGGATTGTATAGAGGCTGGAGGCTGTAGTGACAGCAAACGGTTCAGCACTGGGCAGAAATAGCAGTGCACTAATGAGCCACGCCACCATTTCTGAGGAACTGGCGAGGGTGTTTCCTCATCCTGCTTTGCTGGCGTTGCGACCACCGCTCACTTCACCGGCTCCTGCATTCCTTGCAATTCCTTCCCGCCTGCCCACGACCTCTCATTTTAGGAGAACGTGACCACTCAGGTCAGGACATGGCCATCGCATCTCAGGTGTCTTTAGTTTGAGGTTCTTAACCTAAGTTGAACTTAAAATTACCTGACGGTGTTATTGAATCAAAGATACTTGATTCGATCTTCCATGGAAACTTTTTACTCGAAAACACGATTGAAGACTTATCCAAAATATAATGACGAAAAAGTTGAAGAACAAGGGTAACAGAGATATCCTAGGCGCTCCCTGACGTGGTTGAATTTGAGAGTAAGGGTTTTGGATGAAAATTTACTGATATCATTAGCCTTACTACTAAACGATAATGAAATATTGTGGGAAAAATTGGGTATGCCAACGACACCACCGTAAGAAGGAACAGATGGACTCAATACACACGCTCTTGGTATAGGTAACTTTACCGAATTTTTGTCACTGAGATGGTGAATGACTCCCTGTATCAACGTCAAAGCAACACGAAAATCGATGAACCACACATTTTCATTGGCAGTAAAACGGGGCAAAAAGAACGGTAACAATTCCCATGCGTACACCTCAACATCCGGTAACGCTGGCCGAGGTTGTGTAGAATTTATACTGCAGTCCTGATCTACAGTATTTGTCTGCTTAAAAAGTGAAGGATAAATCAAAAACAACAAAGTTTGACAACAACGTAACAAATGACATAGAATGTGCTAAAATATATCTGAACATTCAATTGCAATTATAAAATAATGGAGCTTAAAATGAAAGCATTTTCGTCTATGAGATATCTCACAAAATATATAGATCATTGAAGAACACATCAAGAACACATGTACACTTCGGTGTCAGAGTCCATAATTTATACGATAAATGAGGGTCTATTATACACGTACAAAAAAGACAGCCATTCTGTCATAGAAGAGAACAACCTAGATGAATATAGGCCGATTTCTGGGAAATCTCACTCACAAGATAAAAAGGAAATGTTCATGCTGAATTCCAGGTTTACTTAAAAATAGTGGTAAGTCTTCAAATTCTCAACACCTAGGTTCATTGTTTCTCAGAGGACTAAAGATGCATTCTATATAATTCGAAACGTTTACTTCTTTCACGGCAATCATAGTTACGTTCGTTTTCCTTTCTATTCTAGAAGCGAGGACAACTTCTAACCCAAGCCTTCATGTTGGAAGCCTCGCGTTCGAAAGCTTGGGCTGAATTTGCGACCAACTGACGTGGTCGTAGTGGTACAGAAAGCTGCGTAAGTTTTTGCAAATTGCCATACTAAAACCTAAACCACTTACCACATCCAGGTTCACCTGAAAGAACTAACGCTGTGAGCTGTTACACTAAGAGGATGGGAATTGTTCAAAAATCCACCAGCTTATCTTCAGATGAGTAGGGTGCATGTTGATTTCTTCTTAAGTAACTGTCACGTTACGACAGCAAGCCTTACCTTTTGCAGTTCAAGTTCGATTGTGAACTGTACAGATATCATGATAGTGTCTAACAAAATTCTCAGAAACATTGAAGCAAAATTCATTTTGAGCGCAATTTCTGGAAGGAGTCACGGCCCTGAAGACAGATTTTATTTATTAAGATCGCGTCAAATTTAATTTGTATGATCTGCAAGATAGCACAGGGTACAAATTGCTTTGTGTGATTAATTGCCTTTCGTTGCCGGACGAAAAACCCACGCGATAACGCATCTTTTTGTAGCAATTAAACCACCTCTGATTTGAAGACCTAAGTAAATGCCTAGCTCTACAGTCGGTCCTCTAGTTACACTTCATCTTAAATCGCCTCAACTTTACGGCGCAAATCAGTTGAAGTTTTTCATCAAATGCTTTGTTCAGTTCAAGTTGAGCATTACTAGGACTAATTTTTGTCCAAGTAAGTTGAAGCTCGCATTAGATGATTAGAAACGATTGTTGACAAACTCATTTGCAGGTTACGCAAATGGTGCTTTTTCCGTCATGAGAACGCACACAAAGCTAACCTCACGGTGGAAAAGAGCGTTTCAGTTCAATTCATCGAAACATTTTGTTGAGAGATACAAAATAACATTCGTAGCTTTAAAAAACAATGGACTGAACCTAAAGTGAAGTTTTTCTACAAAACTGCTTCTTCTATCACATCAAGACAATTTGGTGATGCATGTATGCTAGGGACAAAATCACAAGATAAACCTGAATATTTCTTGAACTCTTCATTAGGTTCCTCAATTTCAACACAAACTTCAGGGCCAGTTTCTTCTGCGGAACACTTCCCGTCTACATGTATTAAAACAGGCTCTGAGCGACTAGATCGACGAATGTTACTGCTGAACGACGACAAGCTGTTCCTGTGTCTTGTTTGTGTAGCGGCGTCAGTAGATTCAGCGCTACTCTTTATAGAACACTCTGAAATTGTTTCACATCTCTTTTGCTCGTAGATTGTGTCTACGAAGCGTTCTTTTAGTTCACGAAGTTCCGGAGGTTCAGAAGCATTTCCCCGTGAAAAACTATCTACAGAAGAACTGCAGCCAGCTGTCAGGGTTGAAGTATCGATATGAATGTTATTGCTATTCGTTTCTTTTTGATTTCCCAAGTGAATTTGCGATAATTTCATTTTTCGTTTTGTATCTCGCACAGCTTCCTCGTCCCTTTCATCATCACATCTGTTGTTGACAGATTTATTTGAGGGCGAAAAATATTTCATTCTTTTACTTTCCACTACTTTCTTAAAGGCAGTAAGTCGAAGCCTGCTTGAATTTGTGGAACTTTCGTACTCGTCATAACTGAACTTTCTTGTTGGATTCATCGCTGCATCTTTTGCTAATAGGATCTCCTCGGGTGTGAGGGGATCTACGAAAAAAGTGTCCATAGAGTTTTTGCCTTTGACTTTTATCGTACCGCGGCTTGTGACCTTCCACTGGTCTTCATCCTGTAGGATCTGTGCCACCGTCTTTGTTACCTGTAAACGTAGACACACACATTCATTTGAATAATTTTTGCACTTCTCTCTCACAATAGAAAATTGTGTCCACAAACAGCACTCAAAATTATCAAAAACCATCGAAAAAATTTAAATAGGGTCATGTTACTGAACTTATTCGGTCCCATAGGTAGCTATACTCAAATTTGACCATTGTACTAGACTTGAGAAGCAATATACTTCTGCATCGAATTAATGACGGGAGCCTACGGTGTTTATGATTTTGATTTTAACTCTGACTAATACTTTGAAATTCATGAAATTGAATGTGATTACTTTAGTAGGTGCCGTCATCAGACTGGCACCGATTTCTGATGGAAATAATATACATTTGAATGCTGGAACAAGAATACTCTTATCTCGTTATCGTCAAAAATTTTTTGAGAATTATATCGTTCTTGTGGTAAATAAATTGTTTAAATGTTTAGATACAATCTGTAAAATGGAGGCCTCCGTAACGCAACCGATCGTTAGCGAATGAATTCAAAACAACTGCTTCATTTTGTACTC
Source organism: Platorchestia sp. MABIK (assembly GCA_014220935.1). Taxonomy (NCBI): domain Eukaryota; kingdom Metazoa; phylum Arthropoda; class Malacostraca; order Amphipoda; family Talitridae; genus Platorchestia; species Platorchestia sp. MABIK. Next base: position 73,644 of record JACJUY010002138.1, read on the forward strand.
TCGTTTTGTCGTAGAATTCAGAAATTTAATTTCGGATTCGTAAATAACGTTTGCAAACATCGACGCGTGGTTACATCACAACGTACGTGTATTTTGTCAACGTCGCCGGTGTAGTCCATTCTTGAAGCAACGTTGACTGTGTCGCCCCAGATGTCGTAGTGAGGCTTCTTGAAGCCAACTACCCCTGCGATCAGGGGGCCCATGTCGATACCTGATGGAAACAATATGCATTTGAATACGATAACATGAATACTCATATATCTTTACCGTCACAAATTTTTAAGGACGCCGTCATCAGATTGGCACCGATATCTGATGGAAATAAAATACATGTGAATGCTGGAATAGGAATACTCTTATCTCTTTGCCGTCAAAAACTTTTTGAGAATAATGTCGTTCTTAGACGCCGACATCAGACTGGCACGAGTATCCGGTTGTCACTGACGTTTAAGTGATGAAAAAACTGCCGCTTGACAGTGACCTCCAAAGAATAAATTAGAGCACATATTCGGCATGCAATGAAATATTGAATATCAGTTCATGAAAGAAAATTTGATTTATTTCTTAAGCTAATGAGGGTTGAGCACGGGCGGCTTCCGTGAACCAGATTTTGAAATAATCTGATTAGTCGTTGACATATGCATGATCTGGCATGGATGGGCAGTGCCGGCTGTAATATCGTTGAATTTGCGTAAACCTTCGATTTGCATAAGTTTTCAGGATAATTGACATTTCATGTTCGTAGCCATTTAATTTGCGCTAAGAAGAACTTTTAAAAATGCGAGTATTCGTTCGAAAGTAAACATTCAAATTGAAAATTTTTGCCGTGTTCAGAGGCATGCCATTTCATAAGTGATGTACTGTGTAATGAAGAAAACATCGGTAGTGAATATGATGTGGAACTTCAGTTGTAATTCAAGGTTTGTAGCTGAAATGTAATTTTTTATATATTTCATCAATGTGTTTTTTTCATGAGATATTGTTTAATTCCGTTATCTAGGAACAGAAGCTGTACTGATTTCGAGTACTATAACTGAAAAGGGTCAAAATTTGTTTTTAAATCTCGACAACTTTTTCACAGGAAAACTAGAAGCAAGTAAAGATTTGTGTAGAGGAGCTCGATGACAAGCGTTACTTCTTTCTGGTCGATTGAGTTGCAACACGCCAGGTGATGGCGCCATTTTTCTTCTCTCAATGACTTTCAGCGCGGTCACTCCTACCATTTGTGTGATGAACAGACATAGGAACTGAGCTACCCACATGTTTGTACTCTTCAATGAAAAATGAAAAGCAAGAAGACTTTATTGAAAAATTGCGGAAAGATATTATGAAAAAATGAATCTTAGGTAAATAAGTAAGTTTGTGCTTTATTTATGAATTGGATCTCGTATTTTTCATTCCACATTGATATGTAAGAATTTTTCCATCGAAGTTTGACGCATTACTTCTACAGATTTTAATAAAAATAGTCGTAAATTTGGATATGCAATCCCTGTCCTGAAGCCAACCTTATTTTATTTGTTTTTGTAAGATAACTCGACTGCGAAATGCTTCATACAAATGAAGTCGGTAATTAATAGTTTCGGGCGAGTAAGAATTCATCACCTCAATTAGCGTGTTCATTAAAACTGCCTAAAAACGAACAAATTTAAAAATGAGAAATCTTAAAAGTATTTTAAAAAAAACATACATTAAAATAATGGGCTCATGAATGAGGCATACCTAGTAAAGTCAGGACGTTTACCATTTCGTTGTGCTGATATGCATGAGTTAAACTAATAATTAATTCTGGTTTCCCTAAAAATCAAATAATTGAGACATCTGGGCATCATCATTAAACAAAATTGGAACTTGCGTGGGACATCGTTAAGGCAAGCAACGCAATGAGTGCAAGTGCTTAAAATAGATTGCCAGAATTTTCAACTCTAGATCATTCTAACATCTTGACGGGTTCATATTTGTACCTATCAATTGGCTGCTAAGATTTTGCTCGTGAATGCTTCATGTTCACTCTAGATATCTAACGCAACGATGTCTAAGAAAGTGCGTTTCCTTTTGTTGTCAGGAGTAAATTATCATGTTATAATCAATCCGGCAAACCTAACTGCTCAATAATATTCAACTGGTACCTTAAATGAATTCAAATTTAAAAACTTCACCGATGTCATAAAATGTTCAACATTAAATACCATTAGCAAACAAAGGTCAGGAATTCTCCCCAGCCGTGAGAAAAGATTACACTACAACGAGGCTCTGTGCACACTCACCGACTCTCAGCCTGAAATTTTGCATGCTCTCTTGGTTGATTTTTTCGAGTTTATGAAACATTGCTGACGCAAAAGTCGCGAGGGTCTTGACGTTCTCACGAGGATCTTGTTCGACGAACTCGGCGTCATCACCGCTTCTTTTGCCGGGCTGCAGTCCGCAGGCGGCCATGTACGTGCTGCCCACCACCTTGATCTTCTCGATGCTCTGGTACTTGAACGTCAGCTGAGAAGGAGGGATTCTTAAAGAATTGGAATAATCGAAGCATAGAAATACAAAACTCGGGCAGGGTTGATTTTTCCCCGTTAATAAGTGTAATACCGTTAATGCTTTTAATATTCTACAATAATTTGTTATACTGTTAATGCAAATGTTAACGAAATGCGCTTGTTGATGAAATTTAGGAATGAAGTACGAAATACATTCAATTCGAGGAGTCAAAATCGAGAAGAGTCTGTGTGGCCTTCTTAGCACACCCCACTGCAGTCAGTGAATAAAACAAAAGAATCCTCTTGAATACATATGTTTACCAAAAATAGGCAGAAAATAGAAAGAATGACTCGTGCAGAAAGGTAGTGACGCAGCATTGCTATGAATTAGAGAAGGATAAAAAAGGTTCAACTCTTGAAGGACTGACAGACTCTTTGAACAAGAATTGCTTGTTCTTTTAACCCACTGGAGCAACCACTAACAACCATGAAAATATTCTAGAAGGAGCTGAAAAATTTTACACACACCGTGAAGAACACTAAGTCACCAAACTATTCGACTCGTTCCCACAAAAAGGTAAAAACATACTGCAATTTGCCCATACGGAATGGTCCGTTTTGTTTGCGATAATAGAAATGAAATGATCAAAAATAACTCCTTAGGAAGTGCTACACTCGGATAGGTTCAGACGCTCATATGCACGCGCTAAAAACAATTCAATGTCCATAACAAATGAATGAAAATTTTGCGGCTGTCTTTGCGCATTCGTAATATTTTTGTCGGTAGTATTTTAACGAACAAAACATTTATCCGTACTAAACAACAGAAAAATATTTATAATACATCAGAAAGCGTTCCACGAATTCAAAAAAATTAAGAGTAGGTTGAGATATCTAACGAATCAAAAATTTTACTGCTTCAATTTATTAATTACATTTATGATCAATTTATAATTTATTGTACTTATTTAAGTGAACGGCTCTAAACTTTGATGAACACTTTCTTACATTCTAATGTGAAATGAAACACACGAGCCCACATATGGTTACTGGTCATGATGTCCATGGTATCACTTTCAAGTAATGATTCAACCGGTGTGTTGCATCAGCAATAAAATCCTTCAAATATTTTATAAAATGTGGAAATTGTTTGAATACGAAGAGTATCTCGAGATGCACAAAATCATTTATTTGCGTTCGAAGGCCTCAATTAATGTCATGATTTAACATGTACAATTAGCGGGTGAACTACAGGCACCTCATTTTTTTGTCAGATGCTTCCTTGTGCTGACACAGCTCCGGGTGTGGGGGCGCAAAATATCTAGGCATTCATTAGTTAATTTTCATTTAAATTTCTTTCTCATGACCATTGATGCATATGTTGGTCAATTTGTTCACTTATGTAATTGTTAGTCTATTTCCTCATTTAGTTTTCAGAATTCACTGCTAACACAAGGACAGTGACACAAGTTAGAAAGTTCGAAAAGCCCTCCTTCAATTGAAGCCTTGATAAAGTAAAAAAAAATTCTTGCACTGACATGCGATGCAAAAAGCTAGAAACCATCAGCGTCCTTCATCTCCTGCCTATAGCATAGATCCATGCAATGGACCCTACCCTAAACTAAATGCGTCAAGTTTAATGTACACGTGAGATGTCTGTTAGTTTCAAAACCGAGAGAGTTCGAAGAGAAGGAGAACTTCATCAAGGACATCCATCTCCAGGAAGCCAATCTGAAAGTCAAGTCCGATAGCCAATCAGGAAGCGAATCCTATAAGCGAGCCTGGAATATCCATTCCAAGAATCCAATTCAATAACCAGCTGCAAGCGTCAGGGATATGACAGGAATGATCTAATGGGAGTCGGTTCCTGAAGTTTGAGCAATTAGATGACCTGCAAGCTCATATATCAAAGGCACAAACCCCACTAAGAATTGACAGATATAAAGTCATCGAAAGCGACAGATGTAAACCATTTCGGAATTTACAGAATTTGGTTCTGCCAAAATTGCTCAAATTTATTTTAGTACAAACAAGTACGAGGAAATGTCTCTAGACAAGTCTTCCTTGGATAATTGACAAAAAATAGAGAGCAAAATTTTTATCGCGTCAAATGAACTATTAGAATGATTGCGTGAATTGAAAAATTAAATCTTCTCTCTAACAAAAGTGATAAAACTCCGCCTTGCTTGCATGTTTCTATCTATCAAATTGAAAAAATTTGTTTCATCCAAATACTTCACAAATTACGTCAACGTGTAAAAAACCCACGATGTGAAAGAGGTCCGTATCAATAAATGCCAAACCAAAAATGGGAAAACTTCAGAAAAAGCTCCTTTTGTATAAATACTTGCCAACAGACACCTCGCGAGTGCCTCATACATAAAAACGCTCGGGTACCTCACACACCCACACTAACACCTTATGAGTACCTCACACACCAACCCCTCACGAGTACGTCACACACCAATAGCTCGGGCACCTCACACACCCACACCAGCACCTAATGAGTACCTCACACAAACACACCAGCACCTAATGAGTACCTCACACAAACACACCAACACCTCATTAGTACCTCACACACCAACACCAGCACCTTACTTCACACACCAACACCAGCACCTTACATCACACACCAACACCTCACAGTGCCTCACACGCCATTATCACAAGAGTGTGTTGAGAACAAGTAAGGATATTATCAAATGAAGATAAATGTATATGTGGCAATGTGTTTGGCAGCCCTTTTGGATGGATGCTAACAAGGGAATTTATTATTTCACTCAAACGAAAGACGAAAATTTCTTTAAAGCTGTGATTAACTTGAATGGTAAGCTTGACGAGACAACTTTCAAGTGAAACGTCAAAAGTTTGAGCCTGGCTATGCTGGAAAAAATGCTGTAAGTCGCCAGTGTTTATTTTTTCAATGAGGAAAGAGGCTGGGTTGCGAGCACACTCATTCTTTTTCTCTCCCACAGCATCACTTAGTCTAACCTTTTAGCAGAATCATCGATAATTCGATAAGAATGCATCCGTTTCTCCACCTCTCATCCATATTTATGTCCGAGTATGCTTATCGTCACCGTGACAACGATCTGTAGACGTCTTACCGTCGTCAAAGACATTTGTTACGGTGCTTAAGAGGGATAAAAATTTTCGCTGGCCAAAAGAGGTAACTAAACATGATTATGAATGGCGGGCAGTTACAAAACAGCCGGATTATAACTAAAAATATATGTACACTAATACGTTTCTGTGGTTTAGTAAACATTCCTCAATATATGGCCATATTTTTGTATGAAATCATATTGAACCGGTACATAAATGTATTCCAGTGTATGTATACACATTTATGAAAGTGTGTACTCAACCATTGAACGACAAATTCATATAAATGTTTCAACTATTATTTGGTTCTTTTACAGCCGCCCGCCATCTCCTCCATTCTGTATGTTCAATTATCTTTTTGAGGCATAAGTAACTTGGATCCCTCAACAGGGCCTCAAAAAAGTGGCTTTGGCGACGGTTGGGCGTCTATATATCGTCACCACGGTCGCGATAGGCATGCATAAATAAGCATGCGGCGACAAAATGGATGCACCATTACCTATGATGTGGCGAAAAAGTTAGACTGGACATTGTCATTAGACGAGAGATCAGAAGAAACTGAAGTTAAGTTCATTTGAGAACCTCAAGCTGTCGGACTGGGCATTTAAAATGTCCTGTATGAAGCTTGAGAGAAATTGAATTTAAAATTATATTTTCTTAATTGTCCAAATTTAAATGGCGGAGAATAACTGCGAGAAGGTCGCAAATCACGAATCTTAATTAATTTTTGAGGAATTTCAACGCTTCGGAATGGGCCTGAGTGAGTTAAGAAGCGAGTTATTTTCTTATATTTTCATGCATGTATACCGTGCTTATATAGCTTCATTTCCTTTAGAGTTTTTTGAAAGGATGTATAAATAATTACAACAAAAATGAATAATGAGTTGCATGCAATACAAGAGATTTTCAAACACAAATGACGACACATAGAACAAAATGGGAGTATTCAATTTTAGATGCAGTAATTCAAACTTGAAGGTGGAGGCCTTGGTATTGAGAAAATTACCTCATCTGTCTCATAAAAAGAAATACACGGCGATCTTGAAATTTTTGTCGCAAACTTTGTAAATCCTTGAGAGTGCCAAGGATTCTTCATACCGCAACCAGTGTTCAATTGGCAACTGATATCGGAATAAACTAAAGTGTAAGAGCATCTGAAAACACGCATTAGGAGAAGTGTGAAATGATTTGCGAAACGAATGCAATCATACTGAACTTTATTATCTGTAATGTGTTTGTTGAATGTCTCACTTGGGCGTGTTATTGTGATGAAAAAGCCTTCAGTTCTTCAGTTCGACATTTCAATAACTTTTGATCTTGATTGAGAAAGTTTGTAATCGACAGGTCAATGCAGTACAATGCAACTAAATTTATAGTTTGTTAACCATGCAATTTATTAATCGGCTAATTCAAGCAGTAGAAGAGTGTTGTCGTGCATAGCGATTTGTAGAAGCATCAGGGTAGTATGTGCAAGAGTATATTCCAGAATACGAGAGCAAATTACGTCCCTAAAGGTTTTTCTGATCTAGTAAAACAGGCCCTGTCGTTGAACAGAATTACAAAAAACTCTCAGAAAATATAGTTTTGGATGTTAGTCTTAGTGCTGAAATTAGATGATTGCTCTGAAATAATTTCCATTGACAGATCATTGCAGTGGGCATGTGTCAATATTGATCCTGTATCATATATAACGTTTCTAAAATTTACAAAATTATTGAAATTTTTGAGTGGAAGTGCACCAGCCTTTACTACTGGACTCTTGCATTAACGTAAGTTGGCAAGAGAGCAAATCTCGTGTCGAGTACCTCACATACGACTTCACAAGTACCTCACACACTAGCACTTCACAAGTACCTCACACACCAGCACTTCACAAGTCCCTCACACATCAGTACTTCACAAGTACCTCACACAACAGCATTTCACAAGTACTTCACCCACAAACATTGCACGAGCGCTTCTACGAGTGCTTCTCGTAATACCTATGTCTCATGAGTTCCTCACACACGTGCACTTGAAAAATAATTCACTCACCAACATCTTACAAGTGTCACACACCAATCAAAAATGCGAGAAACTTACGAGGTCGAAGTCTAGAATGATCTCGTTGAGCACCATAAGGCAGTTCTGGAAGTTGTCATTGACCTCTCGTTCCCTGCAGAAGTCGGAATAGTTGGGGATGCTAGCGAACAGCACGGCCACGTGGTTGTACGACTCGTGGTACACCTCGTTTCTGTACTCCGGCTCCAGGAACCTCTCCGCTGCAGACAAAAAGCGATAATGAGCTAAAAACACTCGTGTTGTGTGAGGAGAGGAGTCGTCGTGTGAGAAACGCAATGCTCAGAATGTGTCATCTCCGCTCTGTCTCTTTTTAAAATAAATGCTGCGATATTAAATTAAGGCATGCCTCGCACTATGTAAGTTTTTAATTTGTATGATTCTGCTTTGTTAGCTTGTGGGAATTTCCATTATAGTTTGATCATTTACTTGTTTCCATTCGTCTTGACAAGAAAATCGTAAGCGTTCTTTTTTTTAGATCCAAAGTGTGACATATAATGTGAGTTCATTTTATGACTTTTCATATGTAGAAAACGTTCCAGTCATTTGATTTAGCGTGTCTCTTAAATCAATTCGTTACTGAGCTGCACAAGTATTGCTTGCATAACTTCCAACACTTTTAATTTCATATTTTGTTTGTAATATACGTTGAAGATGAACTTCTTAACCGTAATTTGGTTATTACACGTTATTTTTCATTTTTTCATTAGTGAAACCACAAAACTACAAATCCCTTGGTCTACGTGAATCAAATATCGTGCTGTGGACCGTACGTGAACGGTTTCTGTTTGTAAAAAGATATTTCCAACTCGAGCACCTACAAAACACCTTTTCATGGCCTCTTTACAACTAAGGAAATGAGAGGGAGCAATTGCTTCAGTTCGCTACGAAGGCAAAAGAAAGCAAAAGCAGCTCGATGATACGATATAGTGAATAGAGACTGAAAACTGCACTGCGAAGCGCCTTCGTGTGATAGGTCATTTGCGCGGTACGAAGGCTTCGCGCAAAGATTGGAAGAAAAGCAACGACAAATAAAGTAAAGTGCCCTTAAGTACAAAATAAAACCCACGTTGGTTTCCAACAGCAGTGTCTCTGAATATACTAGACGGGTAACTAGGGTTACGAGTAAGCTACGATAGTAGAAACACTGACGAGAACTGACACTACAAGAATTCCTTCTATTCCCCCTAGTATTTCCCTCTACTTAGGTTACTTCGAAACGTCCTAGATAAGCTGGGCTCTACTTATGTGAACACATATATAAAAATACGTATAACGTAAAGGACTACTGCGAGGGAATCGGTACACAAGTGAATATCATGTCTTTCTTCTTTCATGTGTTTGAAATTGAAAAACGATTGGTTATATTCCAAATAGCGTCAGTCTAAAGCTTGTTACCTCCTAAACTGAAGAAACCTATTGCCTCGATATTTTGAGGAAAATGTTAAAAAAATATGCATTCCATGATGATTATACATTTGATAAATGCTTGATTTTAGAATTTTCTTCTATTAATAACAGCGGTTAGTTTCTGAGTTTTACATCGAAGGAATTCATTTGTTCAAAATTAAATTCGTTCATTAAAAATAAAACATAATTTAAATTATTTTGAAGTCTTGAATCCACCGCGATAAGCGGCAGGCTTAGCTTCACCAAAACAAAAATGGCCCCACTAAATCATACCCAAATTTTACCACGCTCCTCTCGGTAGCCTCGATTTCAGCCAGTTTTGTGAAGTATTCGCATCTATGTAGACAGAGGAACTATATGAGACAGTGTACATAGCGTGACATCGAATTTCATTTTTAGATATTTTTCATTATATTTTCCCGGCACGTTTGTAACTTCTGAAGGATGGTAGAATTTTGAACCATTTGAAATCTGGAATTGCATTTACTTTAAGAAAGGTAAGATTTCTGCAAGAAAACGTTCAAACGTCTTTGTAGCTCATGAATCTGACATTGAGCTCCCGAGAAGAGACCAAGATACGTCGGAGACAATATGCAAAACAACTGCGCGATGGTAACAGAAGTACTTTTGGTAATGGCAATTTTATCCATTTCTATGTTATCGATGTCAATGTTATGAATGGCTATGTTACAAATGGCAAAGTTACGAATAACAATGTTATTCATGTCAATGTTATCAAGATCGATGTTATTAATGGCTATGTTACGAATGGCATTATTACAATTGAAATGTAATTTATGATAATGTCATTAAAAACGATGTTTTCAATTTCAGTTTTATTAATGACAACATTACTAACGGAAACATTTTCATAAGAATATTATTGACGGCAATGTTATTTATGGGGATGTTACTAACGCCGATGTTATTAATGGTATTTAAATTAATTACAAATTTCCGAATGGTAGAGTTATCATACTAATGATGGAGAGACTAATGACTGAGTTACTAATGACAGAATAACTAATGACTGAGTTACTAATGACAGAATAACTTATGACTGAGTTACTAATGACAGAATAACTAATGACTGAGTTACTAATGACAGAATAACTAATGACTGAGTTACTAATGACAGAATAACTAATGACTGAGTTACTAATGACAGAATAACTAATGACTCAGTTACTAATGACAGAATAACTAATGACTGAGTTACTAATGACAGAATAACTAATGACTGAGTTACTAATGACAGAATAACTAATGACTCAGTTACTAATGACAGAATAACTAGTATCAGAGCCACTATTAAGAAAGCACCTTGTGGCAGATTTACCAATGACTGTAACTGATGGCAGAACTCTAGTGATAGAAAAACTAAAGGCAGGAACCACTAACGGAAAAGTAACTAATGGCAGAGTTCCTAATAACAGAGTTTGTTATGGTCGACAATTTACATTATGAAAGAGACGAAATAATCATGAGGCAAAATATAAAGCGACTGAAGAAAATTTCAAATACCGGCATTTGATGCAATTTAGAAGAAGCATCAACTATTACTGTCCAAAATGAACTGGTAATTATAGCCCTTTACAAATTTTTTGTTACAACCACAATACAAAAAATACTGACATTTATTTCAAATTATAAATTCCTTGCTATTACTTCTCTGGGGAAAATATTACGAATCAATTCAGTTTGCAAGATTACCAAAAATAATCGCTGTATAGAGCGTAATGGCATTCAGATAATTAGCTTTGTAAGCCCACGTATTTCATGAAAAAGAATGCTCAGCACTTTTGTGTCAGATGTCGCAACCCAGTGATACACAGTACGATACACTATATCGTACTGTGTGAACAGAGAATATCACATTAGAGAACACAACAACACATTAGAGAACACAACAACAGATTAGAGAACACAACAATACATTAGAGAACACAACAACACATTAGAGAACACAACAACACATTAGAGAACACAACAACATGTTAGACAACATAGAACAACACATATGGCAACACAGCAACACTTTAGCCTACGCAGAACGACACATTAGGCAACATAAAACGACACATAAGGCAACACAGCTGCAAATTAGGCAACACAAAACAATACATTGGGCAACATAGAACAAAACACTTGGTAACACAAAAAACACCTTGGGAAACACTGAACAACACATTGGGAACACAAAACAATACAATGGGCAACGCAGAACAAAACACCAGGCAACACCGAATAACACATTAGGCAATGCAGAACAACGCGTAAGACAGCACACAGGACAAAACAGTGCAGTAAGAGCCATCACTCACCTACGTGTTTGGGGAGGATGTTGTTCAGCAGGATTTTGTTGGCCATGTGCGTCTCCTCAGCCTCCTTCTGTTCCTTTTCCATCTGGTCCTTCCAGCTGTAGTCCAGCCTCATGATATACTCCATCTGGGGGCGTGTGTCGGGTGTGTTACTGAGGTGCGTAACTGGGGTGTGTTACTGGGGGTATGTTGCTGGGGAGGTAACTGGGGGTGTGTTTCGGGGGTGTGTTACTGGAGTGTGTCACTGGGGGGTGTATTACCTCTCAAAAAACTTTAAACATCTATTTACAAAATTCTATTCGCTCGTGCTTAAAATAACTTGATTTGAATCAATACGATTTATCATATCTTGCGCCTATTCAAGGATAATCATAAAAAAGTGCCAAGATACACGTCTTAAATCTCATTATTTATTTAAGAAAGTCAATGAATAATAATTTCTGGAACATTTCGACCTCCATTATCAACCTGAAAACAAGAAGAAAAAACTGGTCTGGACTCAAATTTACATCAACCATGAAAGAAGGAAGCAATAAAAAAATCATGAAAGAAACTAAATTAAATTGTTCAGTATTAAAATTATGTTAGAAGTAGAGGAAAGGCAGATTGCATATCATTTAAACCAAGTTTTTCTTTCAAAATTTGAAGAGATTCTAAAATGCGGAGGCTATTTAGTTTGATGCAGCGGAAATTACTCTAAAATCACCTAATCTAACAGGAATGTCGCAATTCTCTTCATGAGAACGGACTGAGGAGTGGGAAGGTGTGGAAAGTAACTGATTAGTTCTGAAACTCCTGCCGGCATGCTCTGCAACACGAACACTAAGGGCTCGAGTGGTCGAGCCCACGTACTCAGACGCACTCTGTGCACAACTATATTTGTAAATCACGGATGAGAGCATACCTTTAGGAGTTTTATCTTTATGATTGAAAAATGATCCGATTTCATACGTATTGACTAATATTAATTTGAAATCAATCTGCGAAAAATGTTTCGAAAGAAGAATGACAAGATCTTTTTTAAGTTTCTCCGATTGGTGACCGAAGAACGGAAACGAAAAAATTAGTTCCTTTTTAGGAGAGGTAGGTGAAGAGACATCGGTAAAAAATTATTTGTTAAAAAAGTTCTTAATGTGGAGGGCGAAACGTTCCAGAAATTTTTATTCATTGACTTCCCTAAATAAATAATGAGATTTAAGACGTGTTTCTTGACACTTTTATTTAGAATTCGAATATGCAGAAAGCAAACCACGTATATATATTTAAAGATATTTCTGCGCTATAGAATACTTTGAATGTTACGACAGTCCTTCGTAATCACTCCAAACCTCCAAAAAGAACTGCGTTGATCACACTTGAACACACGATCCGTCACGAGTTATCTAGGATTTCATCTGTGCTAATTCTGTAAATGTTCAGGAACCTTTCTCAGGAACGCGTCAAGCCCTACTGAGTTTCTACCGATCACCACTCAAGGCATCTTCAAATCTCTATTAATTTTCTTCTACTTATGATGTAATTGATTGACATTTTATGGAGAATTTATTATAGGAATTCATTTGTAGGTTAAAGATTCATGTAGGCATATTCAAATGTACGATAGGATGACTTTGATTTTGTCATAACATCGTTCAAACGAATCCGTCTAATTCAAACGGTTGCTTGTTTTAAACAATAAACAGCCAAGCGTGAGGGAGGGCAGTTCAGCGCCCGATCTCATAGAAGCAGGATTGCGTTAATTAACACTCGTTGCCCTCGCCCATCTGAGCATAGGCTGACTAGCTGTTTCTTATCTTAGAGTCAGATTTTCGTAAGCAAATCCCCCATTGATTCTCTAAGTATGTTATAAGTCCAGTAACAATAATCTCGTTAGTGAAACCGAAAGCCAGTGAAATAACGGCCACAACATGGCGCGCTCCCCTTCATATCCATCATCCTCGGTGGCTCACACAAATGCTGGGTATTCCTACGATTCAGGTTTAATTAATCCTCCCAGTTTTCTTTCTCTCAGCTCGTAGCGTGAACGTGTCGTGTTTCATCAGTTAAATTTGTCATTTTTCGTGAGATTAGCTCTTCGATGGTAACGTTTAGTATCATTTAGAAATTTCACGTATGTGTCGAAAAAATTCTAATACAATTATGACAAAAAACACACGAGTTAAAAATAATGATTGAACCATTTTATACCTATGGTAAAAATGATGCAACTATTTTTTTGGACTTGCGTTTTTCAAAATTCTATTGAAAAATTGATTTTTTCGGAAAAACTGAAAAAATGTTATTTCGGAAAATAGGTCTCCGACAATTTTGAAGTAATAGAACTGGCAACAAATTTTCTAGATAGCTAAATATACTGCGTAGAGAAATACCGCAATGAATTTTAGATAATTTGATTCGTTGAGTTTTTCGATATTTTTTCTAAAAAACTCAACTTTTTTTCTTTTCTCCCCTCTTATGTCTCGTATAATTTACAACATAAATCGAATCGCTTGACGACCTATGGGGGTTGTCAGGATAAAAACTCAAGTCTGTCATTTTCCAACGGAAATTTTTAAAATTTTATGATAGGCTTAAAATGATGCAACAATTTTTTTAGACCTGCCTTCTACCTGGCTTGATACTTTTATAAGAAAATGGATTTTTTCAAAAAACTTGAAAAAGAGTATTTTGGAAATTTTATCTCCTCCTACAATTTTGAAGTTACAGAACTGGTAACATGTTTTTTAAATATTAAATGTATTATCTAAAGAAACACTGGAGTGGAACTTCGTCATTTTGATATGTTGAACTTTGAGATTTTTTCCCGAATAAATGATTTATTTAATTTTGACATCTTATTTCTGTTTTAATTTTTAAGCTAGACAGTGTTTCAAAAAACTTACACAACAATATTTAGCTATTTTTAATTCTACCGATTGAAATATTTGCCCTTCCTGTACCTTTAAAACTGTTGGAGAAGTAGCATTGCAAACATCAACGAGTTCAAATTTTCAGGAGAGCCGGACAAACTCGTCACCTGGCCGTGTATTGACGTACAATGAGTGGCTGGCCTTTCGCAGGCTGTAGCAGCCGAACAAACACACGAAGCAGTGAAGCATATCGTTAGATTCATAAAAAATTTTCTATATCATGAGCTAAGCAACGGAAATTTATAATTTTTGGATTTGGGGTAAGCCGGTTTCGCCTTATTGGCTGGCCTTTCGTAAGCTGTAGCAGACGAACAAACACACTCACAACGAATAGAAGCATTTCGTTAGATTCCTAAGAATATTTTCTATAACATGGACTAATGAACAGAAAATTGAGGTTTTTCGAATATTGAGTGGTTTCTTTACCTCTTCGCTAGTAACGTTTAGTATCAATAGAAATATCATGTACCTCGGGTTAATTCTTTCCTGGTAATTCTTGATCTTCGTGTAAGAGTAGCAATTCCTTGGTGTTTTGAAAAGAAAAGAGATTGGCATGAAACAAGCCAGCGTTACCATCCATTTCAAAGTATAGCATAAGGAAAAATTGTTCAATTTAGTTTACTCCTTCAGGAAATGGTGGCCGCCTATCATACTCTTGATTAATGCGCACGATTAGGACATTGAACATTCCCGTTCGACTATGAAAGTCAGTAATGTCGGTGAAATAAATAGGAGATTGCAATAAATGGAACGACAACAAGCAAGAGGCAGTAAAGCGTAATTCACTAATTATAATTCATTATTTCTGCCGTGCTCACGAACCGTGAAACCCATGTACAACAATAATGGGTGCAGCGGTTGGATCATGAAAACAGCCCGTAACACTGGTGATGTGTTACTGGGAATGTGTTACTGGGGTGTTACTGGGGGTGTTACTGGGAATGTGTTACTGGGGGTGTTATTGTGGTGTGTTACAGGGA
>JACJUY010002138.1:88952-108310 GCA_014220935.1 Platorchestia sp. MABIK
AATGTGTTACTGGGGTGTTACTGGGAATGTGTTACTGGGGGTGTTACTGGGAATGTGTTACTGGGGGTGTTACTGGGGATGTGTTACTGGGGGTGTTACTGGGAATGTTTTACTGGGAGTGTTATTGGGAATGCGTTACTGGGAATGTATTACTGAGGGTGTTACTGGGAATGTGTTACTGGGAATTCGCTACTGGGGGTGTTAATGGTAGAGTGATACTGGGGGTGTGGTGTATTACCGACGGTGTGTTACTAGTGATGTGCTACGGGAGGTGTGTTACTCATGGTGAGTTGCAGGGTCTCACTCATGAAGTGTTGCGGAATGGAGTGTTACATAGTAACAAACATCGGCATCTAAGGATGCTTTATTTCCAATCAAGCCTGATACATATCATCTTGTGAATTGGTTTTTCAAATGCCTTATAACTAACACTATATATAGGACGCCATGACGGTTTCCCCCGTAAAGCCGGTACCCATTTCCGACACCTGTGTTGAGCGGGGTATTATGCTTAAGTTTTCCCTTATACCCAACGGGGAAATCGCCGCGCAGCGCCGCGATTCGAACCCTCGACACCTTCATGAAAGGGCAATGCTTTAACCACTGTGCCACGGCGAGCACAAATAGTATACGTATTGTGGTGCGATGTATTGAGGTGTAGTGAGTTGTGGTGCGGTGTTTTGTGGTGCATTGTGTTGCAGAGCGGTGTGATGTGGTGCTGTGTGTTAAGGAGTGGTGTGTTACTGAGCGGTGTGTTGCAGAGCGGCGTATTAAGATAAAATAGCAAGAAGAATGGAAGTATACACCAAAATAGCAGGTTTGCTTTATGTTTGATGGTATAAAACACGAATATATGGAAGTGTCACAACACTACATATACCAATAGAGTGTGCAAAATCTACCGTCCACCCAAGAGATTACGATGTTTTGATATATTAGATAATATATTAAGCGTAAGTGAGCAGAATGTATTTAACTAAACGTACACTCGACCGTCACTCAAAATCCTGAATTCAAACTTTTCGAGTCTTGTGTCAATGAAACGCTTTTGTTACTCAAATGCCATTTACATTAATTAATAAAACAGATGTTTTGCATGTCCTCCATGCTTGCCTGTAGTACCTGTTGATCTGATGTGCCTGCTTGCCTCTACTGCCTGTTTGTCAGACCCCTCCTTTTCTGATCTGACTGCTTGCTTTGCCAACCTGCTTGCCTGCCAACCAGCTTACTAAACCAGCCTGTTTTCCTGATTTTATCCCGTCTGCATGAGTTGCCTGTTGCCATGACCTGTCTGCCTAGCTGAACTGGTGGCTTGCCCAATTTGCGTGCTTTTCTCATCTACCTGTTTGCCTAACCTGCTTTCTGCCTGGCCAGCCTTCATGCCTGACCAGCCTGTTTGACTGACCTGCTTGTTTTCCTGGCTTACATGTCTTCCAAACCATCTTTCTTGACTGACCTGCCTTAATACCTGATCTGAATTAGTTCCTGGTCTGCCTTCTTGCCTGACCAGCCCGTAGCTTGACCGACCTGCCGTTCGCCTGACTCGCCCATTTGCCTGACTTGCCGTTCACCTGACATGTCGTTCGCATGACCCGCCCGTTTGCCTGACCCGTCCGTTTGCCTGACCTGCCTGTCCATGACGTGGAGAGCGACAGCGAGGGACAGCACGAAGAGGAGGTGCGCCAGGGCGGGCGAGAGGCTCTCGCTGGACACCAGGTACGGCTGCGGCGACATCTCCGAGACGTCTCTGTCGTATAGATCCTGTCGCACGCACCAGTGTTAGCACTCGCAGCCGGTTGTACTTTACAAATGTGAAGCAATTCTAATGTATGCTTAATGTTGCACGTGTGATACGCTCGGTATGATCGCTTTAAATTACTTAGGTAATACGCAAGTGATCGCTTGAAGGAACTCGTGTAATACAAGTTTAAATGATCGCTCAAAGTCAAAAGAACTTTTAAAGTTACACATGTGATATGCATCAGATGAATGCGTAAAGTCAATCATGTGATACACATCAAATGAAGCTACAATCAAGTCACAATAAACAAAGTAAATCATCGATCGATCGATGTTTCACATTTATTTGGGGGACAAAAATATTTTGGTTCACTCTACATTTTTATTACATTTTCTGGTCTAGCTCATTACAGGTGGAATTTAAGATATATACTTCTAGGAATATTGCAGAAAACTCTTATGTTAATTTATTATCGACCATCAAAACATTCAGTATGCATTTCTGAGGCAGAGACTCACAGCAAACATCCTGACATCTACAAAAAGGGCGTTTTAGTCCTATCAAGTGGATGCATATCAATGCGTACACGGACCCATGAGCGCAAAGTGAACCGAAGTTCACAAGCTGAGCTCACCTGAGGCACACCCAGGATGTAGTAAGCGTACAGCCCCACAGCGCCGAGGTAGGACACGAACTTCAGCAGGTAATGCATGCGGAAGAAGCCCCACACCGCCAGCAGACACAGCGACAAGGAGTCCGTGAAGAACTGCGACAACGGCAAAACAATGAATTTTAAATTAAGCATAAAAGCTGTTTTCACTGAGCACAGTGAAAGCTTAGGCTGTAATACCAGAGTTTACTTAAATTTTTACAAACCTTCTAATTACATAAGTGAGAAGATGGACGTCGGCTCTTCGACCAAATTTTCTAAAGATCAATCTATACCATACTGGCAGCCTCGTCAATGCGTCTTTTCTGGCGTCAGTCACATCTAGAGGACATTGTAAGTTTGGGTTCTCATCACAGATACGGATGCAACTACTCTATTATCGTTATGGTTAGTTAGGGTAGGTTAGGCTAGGTTCGGCTAGGCCAGGCTAGGCTTGGCTCGAGTCGGTTCTGTCCGATTTTGTCAGGTTCTTTCAGGTGAGGTCCGGTTGTGTCCATTTCGGTCCTGTTTTTTAGGTTCATTTCGATTTGGTCCGATCTGGACAGATTAGGGTTGGTTTTGGATTTGAGGTAAGGTAGATTAGGTTACGATAGCTTAGGTTATTCTAAGTTTAGGCTAGCTAAGATGGGGAATATTTTGACATATTATGTAAATCGAAATAACACTTATGGATTTTTTCGAGGGTCATACAAATTCAATTCATTACGATGAGGGTAGAATAGCAAATTTGTAATGCGAAGTTTATAAAACAATCAATGACGGAAAGAACAAATTATGATAGTACTGCACCTCAAACATTTGGATTCTGTAGTGGGTGGATTTCATTTCAGTCAGATTAAAAAAATTTGAACGAAAGAGGAAACTTTCTCAAATATTCACAGTCATGTGATTGGTATTGAAAGAGGTGGTAGAAATAGGTTGTACCAATAAAAAAAACAGAGCAATGAGCTTAATGATCCAGCGTTGGTCATTGGATTTTTGGCCACCCCTATTTCCCTTGAATGCTCTGGTTTTGCGAATTTTTCATGTATGCTGTCGTTGACTTTACAGCCATTTAAAATTCATAACAATCAACTTCAAGTCACCCGAACTGTATTAAGCAAACTGAGAGTATAGATACGTTCTACATTAGCAGCAGAATATAATTTGTAAGGTAATACTAGGGATGAGCTTTTTTGTACTTAGAATTTAAATCCTCAGACGGCTAGCCTCTTTCGAGCGTTCTTTGCCAAGGTTCTAACAGCACTGATGGCTTTCTTTTCGCCGAACAAAAACGACGTTCGTTTTTTTTGTCTTCCCCATGTCTTGCATTTATTTCATATTTGAGAATTGGATAAACTCATTTTTATACAATATTTCTAGAACGTCTTCAAAAACTACATTCCCATTGATTTAGATATTTAATTACAAGTATACGATGTGTAAATTTTGCATTTCAGAATATTATAATAATAATTCCAAGCATTTTAGATGAGTCATTTTCCTCAATGTTTGTTACACCAATTTTGATAAGCGGATGCGATGCATTTCGCTAATGAACGAATGTAACACATTAATCATTCCCTTTATTCTTTGTTTTTTTTTTTCGTACTAAAATGGTTGGAGTAACTATAATTTTCCACTTCAATCATATTTTTTTATTTAATGCCTAACCAACTTTCAGGAAATTTAAAGACGCCCCAGTAACAGATGAGCTTAATTATTGAAATTAATTCCGGATTTTTCAGAATGGATTGATATGCATATCTACTTTGAAATGAATGAACTTGTGCCGTACTTGTCGACATTTATTCATCAAATTTTTGAATAGTTATGTATTCCTAACTACTAAAATTATTCAGATTAAAAAATACAGCGAAGAAATGACCGGTATCTGGATCGATATCTGCAATTTACCGCCATGATAAGTAGTTAAATCTAACCAGAATTCAAAATAGTAGTTAGAATCAGCAAACAAATTGAAATGTTCTTGATTTGAATAAAATAAAATACTGCTATCAAAATTGAGATGGAAATTTATTTTCGGCAATGAAGAGAGAACAAAACAAACTTAAAAAAAAACAATATCTCAACCAGCTAGTAAGTTTTAAGCACTCGTGAGAAAAGATATAAGTATTATTAATATTTAGGGGCCTCGTAATGTTGACATTCATATGGAAAGAACAAAATCCGAGAACTTAACAGAGCTACCAAGTAACACTTTTTTAATAATCAGAACGATACCTAAAAATTACACAGTGGTGCAACATTTGAAGTGCAGGAAAACTAAAGAAATTGTTTCCGACTATCTAGTTTGTCATCATTTGAGTCTGATAATTACAAAATAATGTTATGAATTTTATTTGTGGTCAAATTTACTTGTTCCGAAATAATCTGTCCATATATTTGTACTGTTGTGCTGAGTGCTTGCTTGCCTGTCCACGATGTTCTCTATAAAACATTCTGATGTTTGCCGCTATGATGTTTTCACTTTTCCTAAGGCAAATTTCAGAATCACTCGTGAGTAGATAAGGTACCCGTCGAAATCAAAAATGTTTTTTTACGGCATGCAGTAATAATCTTACGTTTCTTTTGATCTTTTTCTTTTGACTTACTTTCAATGTAGTAATGCAAGTTTTGTTTGCTATTCCAGCCGCATCTCCTATTCAGATCGGAGTATCGGAGTAAGGTCAGAGTCCATTACATTGATGTTCTTAATTATATAGCTGAGATAAATATTGAAATATTGTAAACCTCAACATGTTGAGGTTCACTTGAGATAATGACGTTTGTTCGATAGATTATATGAAAATAGTAATTCGTATTATTCGATTGATTGTAGTGATATAGTGAATCATTTTATTTGATAGATTGTGGTAAAACAGTAAATTGTATTACTCGATAGATTGTAGTTACATTGTAAATTGTATAGTTCGACAGATTGAAGTGATTTAGTACATCGTATTACATGACAGATTGTAATGATACAGTAAATGATACGGTCAACTCACCCAAGGATCACAGGCGTTCGAGCAGGGCGCGGGACTGGGAGTGGCGGACGAGTCCGTATAGGAAGCCTGCCCGAAAACTCCTCGTCAAATCAAATTTGTAAATTTGCGACGTTGTCTAGATTCAGTGCCCTCAAAACTCACAAGTTTTGCCAAAAAAGCATGCATTAGTGGAATGGTAGTGTGGTAATTATGCGAATTTCCAGTGGACCCGACATTTAATGACAAATTTAACCAAAGAACTTGTAGGTTTGTCAAGGCTGGCAGCGTTAACCTCAGACTAGTGCAGCAAAGATAGAAATAAGTGTACTTGACGCTGTTTCGAAGTTGGCCTTAGCATTTACAGTAGACCCTAAACCTGATTAAAATCATTCAAATTTCCTGGCGTTTCAATATCTGCGTGGCTTTCGAGCACAACACGATCCATATTTAGTACCTGGAATGAATCACAAATTTGTAGTGTTAATAGGTAGAATACGAAATAATTGTTACTATTCGATCAGTCTTCTGTGCGAATTTGTATAGATCACAAGTAGAATATGAATAAGTGGTTCTTTTTCTTTATGTTATCTGTACGAATTTGCTTTCCAACCCAGATGCTGCAGATGAGTCGTGTTACAGTCTAAAGTTCACCAACGTCCAATGAAATGGACTGTTCTGCACTTCTCAACGTTTCAAGTTATAACTTTCTCTATTTCAAAGCCATGAGTTTTCAAAGTTAATCAGTACTTTACCATCAATCTACACGAATTGGTTTCCAATCCCTTTCACCGTAGGTTTTTCTATGACGGATTTAATGACAAAATGCACACGAATAATAGGCAAGTGATTGAGATTTTTCTTGTGAAGAGAGATGCAAGAAGGAAAAACGCAGGAATTTGTAAAAACGGAGCGTATTTAAACGGAATAAGGATGGCCGCAAGAGACTCTTTCATTTTACAATGCTGACCTGACCCTGTCATGTGATTAAAATATCAGTAGCACTCAGTGAAAAGGCCGGTAGATAAGTACAACAAACATTTTATAGCTTACCTATGTCTCATTTAGTTTGAGCTTCAACTTCACACGCAGAATGCCTTCCGATATTGTGGATTTGACTGCTATTACATGAACTCTTAAGTAATCGAACCAAAAATTAAACGAAATCGTTTGTATAAGCGGCAAACTAAGTTAATTTTGAAAAGTTTTTCTGGTTCTGCATTGATTACAGAAACCGCACATGTTACAGAAATGTAAAGAACAATCATTCAAATATTCACGTAAGAGGCGATGAATTTTGAATAGCTACAATTGCAATGAACTTTTAAATGATGATGTAAGACTTCAATTTACCAAAAATAAACTGTCAGAATAAATGACTTGACGAATTATGAAAAAACACTACATCGAAAGTGAGTATATGTTTAGATTAAATATGAAAATAATGAGAGCATTTACCAATGAATGATTTGAACTTTACAAAAAGATGGTGAAATTGTCATGAATAAGTGATGAAAGAGTATTACAAGCCGAATGAACTGATACAGAATAAATGAATGATTTAAAAAAAAGACTAATTACAGCATTGGGCGCAATAAGAATACATTATATAGAAGAATAATTAGGATGGCTGGCAGGTATTACCGTGGTCATGTTATCGAGAGGAGAGAGACTTGTGAGGTTGAAAAAATCGTCATTGCGTGCGTCATCGCACTGCGCCTGTAACAAAGTAAATATTTTATTAAATTTCATCATACAACATCGAATAACAGGTAGAAGTTGCATGTACATAGTTCATACGGTAGGGAAAGTAGTTTAAAAGAAATGTAATTAGGCTTTTCATGGAAACGGACATAAGACAGGAAGGTACAGAAAGTTTATTCCAAGGAAGTTGAGTCAAGACATTTTTGACAATGACGTTTAAAATGCCTCACAGTTAACATCTGGACGGAATGACAGACATCCACGGGCAAGCAACCATTTTTAGACCTAACTTAAGTAAGATATTGCAGCTAACTTCCTCGCCAGCTGGAAAAAAATTCTGCGGAAGCGCTGGATTCGAGCTCACGATGACATACGACAGGCGCACTCGCTCACCACTACACTACAGGGCCTCCAGAGGTAGACGATTTAAATTGATCAGAATCGAAATTTTCAGCGATGTAGCAAAGTATTTTCAGTATTACCCACCGCTCTTCCTAGTGCGATCGGCCGACGAAAGGGTGTTACAATCCTGTGAATCAAAGCAAAGCAAGAAAATAACATTGTCTATTACCGAACGGCCCAAGCAAGTCAATTACATTACCAGTCAACGGAAGCAAGCCTATGGTATTGCGATCGGCCCAAACAAGCTAGCTGTATTGTAATCCGCCCATACTAGCTAGTTAAATGGCAGTTCGCCCATACAAGCCAATCGCATTGTATCCGGTCCATCCAACCAAGTTTATCAATTGCCACTCGTCACTACAACTGTCAGTTCACTACAGTTCTGAAAGGGGAAAACTGTAAATCTTCGAAATTAGACTGATAAAATCAATGCTACTTCTTAATTAGCTATTTGACTTGCTATCATCATTAAAATAGCTTGAACAATAAGGAGTTCAAGCTTAGTCACTAGCTGATCATTTGTCTCACCACGTAGCCTGCTAGGTCATTAACAAGACAAATGATTGAACACTTGCTAAGTTATTCGCTAGTCACTCACAAGACTCGTCAGTCACTCAATAGACTCGTCAGTCACTCACAAGACTCGTCAGTCACTCAATAGACTCGCCAGTCACTCAATAGACTCGCCAGTCACTCAATAAAGTCGCCAGTCACTCAATAGGCTCGCCAGTCACTCAATAGACTCTCCAGTCACTCAATAGACTCTCCAGTCACTCAATAGACTCGCCAGCCACTCAATAGACTCGCCAGTCACTCAATAGACTCGCCAGTCACTCAATAGACTCGCCAGTCACTCAATAGACTCGCCAGTCACTCAATAGACTCGCCAGTCACTCAATAGACTAGCCAGTCACTCAATAGAATCTCCAGTCACTCAATAGACTCGCCAGTCACTCAATAGACTTGCCAGTCACTCAATAGACTCGCCAACCACTCAATAAACTCACCAGTCACTCAACAGCCGTCTCCATTTGTTTGCTATGACAGTTACCAGTCGCTTGCCCAATGATTGAGGAAGTCACTTACTATGTGATTTTGAAATGCCCGTTGTCATATGACAATGTTTGTCTAATTACTGCGAAGTCACTAGTCATGCATGTAATGAGTTTTTCGCAAATCAGTAGCCTAGGCTAGGCACATGCTTAGAAGCTTCATAGACACTGCTCCAAACACTTGACCGGACACTTGCCTAAACACTTGCCAAGACAATTAGAATGTAACTTTCCAAATCATTCGCCAGGTGACGGGCTCAGCCAGCACTTACCTGGCCACATCTCTCAACATGTATTAAGTCAATCAGCAAGTCACTCGCCGAGTCGCTTAGCATGTAACTTTTCAAGACGCTTTGTAAGTCGTTCGCCAAGTTGCTTTCAGTCACTCAGCTAGTAAGCTGCTTGTCAAATCACTTGTCAAGTCACGCGTCACTCACCAAGTTACTGAGCGCTGCAAAGCACAGCCCAATACTGATGAGGAGGAAGGCCGCAATCCTGGCAAACACGGACATCATGACGAACTTGTCCGCATTAATGAAGGCGCGGAGTAAGCAACCAGTGTCTTCGTCCGTGAAGTAGAGGTCGTCCTGGTCCTTGATCTTCATGTAGATCCAGGCCACCCAGCACAGAGGCAGCAGCAGCGACAGCAGCAGCAGCACCACCACGCTAGAGAGCAGGCTTATGCTGGGCCTGGTTGTTGGCAACGGAAGGCACTTATGAGTCGCAGGTATATTGTGAACGTGTCGAGTACGTGTTTTGGACGCCTTGTGGACGAGTTATTATCGTGTTGTGAACATGTTGTGGAAAAGCCGTGGACACTTTGTGAACGTTTTGTGGACAAGTAGTTGACGTGTTGTGGACATGTAATGGACATGTTTGTGAGACATTGAGAAATTACGGTTGAAAACGAGACAAATTTTAAGTAGATATATATCAAAGAAACATAACTGTACGTATAGTTAAATTGGTAATCATGCTGACATAAATTGTCACATCCAGAAAGAGAAAATGAAACACACATGAACCTAGCGCATTTGCGTCAATTTTTATCATAGAATAAATTTCCATAGTATACATGTGTTGGGATGATCGCTGTGGAAAATATGTATAGTACAAATCATCAAAATCATTTATGTAAAATCATTCTTTTGGTTTTTAGTCGAGATTCATTGACATGGTAATTATTGATGTTTCTATCGCCTGAAAGGATAACAAATTTACGATTCAATGCTTAGAAAATTCTCCGATAAAAAAGTACTAATGTTTTCACGAAAACGCTGTTTTGGAAATCAACGTTTCAGCTGTAAACAGCAGCCATCATCTGGAAAAATGAAAATTGGTGAAAGTCAGAATCTGGAACACGGAAGGTAAAGGAATTTCGAGTGAATTTTCAAACAAGGCTATATATAAATGGTGCAAAATAAAAATAGTAGGTATACCAATTTCAAATTGAATTACCAGGCTAGTCAACATTGCCGAGTCAACCCACCATTGAACTTGTAAGATATCAAAGACCCAAAACAAAAATTAAAGAAGTAAACACACAAGTGAAAATTAACAAATCGACGATGGACCAGAACTCATGTTCTGGTGCGATGTGGCCAGGTTAAAAAAGTCAGTCAGCAATAAAATTAAACACTTTACTCAAAGTTAATCGTTTGGTCACAATTTCTGTTCGCTATTGCTTCAGCTATTTTGAGATCAATAATGTTGATAAATTGAAAAAGAATTTTACGTGATCTTTATGAACAGAAACTGCATTAGGAGATGCTCGTACAGTGACCTGTAATGAGGGTCACCGCCTGCGCCGCTGATCATTACATCTGCCCCGTCTCGAAGGTATTGGTGGTGTATCCAACATGAGAAACATTACAGCTATTTTCGGTACAATTAAAAAAATCCACGACCATACCCGTCAAGAAGCCAAGCGCTGCAGATCGAGTGGAAAGTTAGAGCCAAGTTTCAATGGTTTAAAATAGGGTCCTAGGGATACTGCGTGGTCAGCACTACTGCATTATCTTTAGGAATAGATTTGAAATTTGCTGTTTTTCTGAAATTTTAAACGATAGGTCAACTCGAAATATAATGTAATGCTTACTGTCTTACGCAAATGATACTTTATTCCAATCAATCAAGCCTGATGCATATCGTCATGAACATGAGATTTCAAATGCCTTCTAACTAACATCAGGACGCCATGACGGTTACTCCCGTTCAAGTTGGTGCCCATTATCGACACCTGGGTAGAATGGGGAATTGTACCTGAGTTCTCTCTTTTCCTAACGGAGCGAATTCACCTCAGCGCCGCGATTCGAACAGCCGACACTTTCTCGTGAAGGGCGCGTTCTTAACCATTCGGCCACGGAGACCACGGTGGCCACGTTAGAAGAAGGCAAGATGTTTTTCGCAATTGAGTTACAAATCATCACCTCATTTAAATTTTATAAATAGCCAACATTGGCAATAACCTGATTCAACTTTTTAATTTGAATGGAAACAAAATGCAAACCAAAACTGTATTATTATTGTGTACAAGATTTCACCACCGAAGACGCTACAGAGGCTTTTCATCGGTGTATTCAATATTCCCCAGATCATCATTTCTTCATGCATGGCGGATATTATTTCTGCAATCGCCGTGTGGCGGCATAGTTGCAATTTGGAAGAAACGTTTCATTTGATGCTGGCATAAAACGCCGTTTAATTCGCAATGACCAGGAAAGAGACTATTACTTTTCTAACCTGCCAGTTTACGTCTTCTGTCGCACGTCTCCGCCCCTACGTGAAAGCTCGCATATCATTCACGCTAATATCACACCTTATTCACCCCAGATGCTTACTTATGATTTAATATAAGAACTGAGAGACGTGCGCAAACTATAGAAGTTTCGATAGTTTTGATCAAGTAGGCAGTTGCTGACGGGGGTCGGGAGGGGCTGAGTTTCGTTAGTGGTAGATGTGGCAGCCATGCGGGGGTTCCTGCTACCCACACACACTTGGCCGATCGACACCAAAACTGCATTTATGTGCTCTATTTACATATATTTTAACAACGAAGTTTTACAAGTATTAAAAACAAATAAGTTAAGTGATGCGTTAGCGACTTAATTAGTCATTAGTTGCTTTGATAAAGACAGAAGCTTTAATGCTTTCATCAGCACCTATTGTGAGTAGTATGTCTATCTGTAAAGTGATAAGTTCTCACTGTCATTGGACCTACCCTGAAAGATAAGAAAGTATGTTTCTGTAGTCTATTTGTACATCGTACAATAACGAATATGGGTTGGGGTAATTAAAAATAGTAAACATATTGGTTCCATATCGAAGGTAAAAAACAGGATTTTTATTTGGGTTGTGTTCTTTATCAAATTGCGTACATAATACACTTGCGAGTCGGGAAAAATTTGTAAAATTTGGTCCATCATCGAAACACTATCAATTTGAATTAAAATCTTGTCATTACATTGTTAAAATCCCGTCACCATACAGACGTACTTTTGTGCGTCCACTTGTCACAAAACCGATGCACATAAGTGTGTCATGAATATGCAGCATTAATTAAAGTATTGTGAAGCAGTTTTGTGCGTCATGGCCTGATGTGACAGACATAAGTGTGCTAACCATGACACAGCGTAAGTCAACACCATTCACCATGAAAGTTTCCTTTACTCAGACTAGCCTGTGAGTACAAGGAATGACTGACTGTTTTTTCACTGAGAGAAATTTTGACACACTTGGGTGTGTTAAGCTCTTATACAATGAGAAATTTGAGTAAATATGATTGTATTACTTTTGGTCACATGTTCAAACAATCGAGAAAGTAAGGTCACATAATCACGTTCCATGTAGTGAACAATTTTTTGATAAAAATTTGTAGTTTATGGAAGTTATGAATAGAATATAATTCTATCTAGAAACATTGAGATATTTGCTACATATTCTTCAAATTTTAAGGCACCATCAGCCAACACATATATTCACCGGCCAGTCTGAAAAAGTAAAACGTTTATGAGATATAACGTTGACTTAACATTAAGTTTGTCATGGTTGGCACACTTATGTGTGTCGTATTAGCACATATATCACAAAAGTGCATCGGTTTTGTGTCAAATTTTTTCTCAGTGTTTGAATTTGAGAGGAACATCAGCAAATATCTACAGATATCAGTACCAAATCATATTTCGTTCACAAATTTTAAAGACTGCTCATTGTTTCACAATGCATTTTCTCCTGTATGAAACTTGAATATGATATTACACTTTCCCGGCTGCTTGAACATGTGATCAAAGACGCACCAAGATTTCAAAGATTAACAACTTGACTCAAAGTTGCTCTGAGTGTAGGAACAAAATGTTTCGGGCGCATAAATATTCAGCAACTGACGTAGAACAGAGGATGGATGAGACAGCGAAGATAGGCTTGAGAGTGCATTAGCTGCATCAACTATGATGTCAATTCGATGGGTAAGCGTGTGAAAACACTAACGACATATATGATGCTGTTGATTGAGTTGCGTTTATCGATTGGATTTTGACGTAAAGAAAGATAAATCAGCTGAGCGAATTATGCACGCTGTACTAATGTATGACCAAGCCATTAAGTTTTAGTACGTATAATAAGCGAAGTCAAGGGCGATTGTCCGGAAATGCTTATGAAAAGTCTCATCATTTACTTTCTTACGTAACTCAGGCCTTATTGCAACTTTTACGACAGCCAAATTCTACCAGTACACCAGTTTTGGTTGTGTCGTCGTTATTTGCAAATCTACTTCTGCGGTCACCGATATTCGTCATGGGCCTTTAACAATTCACACATGCTTAAGTGGGTGTAAACACATGCTTTAGTGGGTGTAAACTGCATCTGAAACGCAGAAGGAAATTAATTTTCCTGGCACAAATTCTAAGTTTTGGGTTAGGTTATGTTAGGCTATCCTAACCTAAACTCAGGTTCTGAGTTTTGTCGTTTTTTCAGTTCTCCTCATGATGTCAGACTTCAAATTGATAGCTTTCATACGCAGACTTCAAATCGATAGCTTTCATTAAGGCAATAATATTTATTTCCTAGAATTGTTTTAAACTGATTTGAACGACATGTTAAGCTCATTTATCGTAGAATCGAAAAGCTATGTAAAATGTAGACCTAAGCATATGTCTAAATGTTGACTTATAGTATTTGGGCCTTGAAGTAAGTTTTTAAATGCATCCAGCAACGGATACATTAAGGGAATTTCTAAGGATGGAGTTATGTTATAAAAATTACTTGAAAGAAGGGAAAATTTTTCCTCACGGTTAATTAGAGCTGAAGACTATCAATAATGAAACAGAAGTGAAGAAAAATACAATAAATAAAAAAGACGCAAGCAAAATTCGTTTGTGTTTATATTAAATAAAAACACCGAGGCCATTTTTCATTTTGAAACATCAAGCAAAGCTCATATTTCCGTTTTGTAAATTGAATTCATAAAGCAGACAAAATGAAATTCAATGCCGGAAATTGCTAAACAGACTCAGAGACAGGCAGAAAAGTTAGTCAAAATTTGTGACACACGAAGAAAGACTGCAGCAGATCATTGCTTAATGTTACATTGTGGAATTCGGTAGCCATGATACCGCATACTTGACGTTTAAAACTCGCGTAACGGACGGACTAAGTTACTAGCTAGGGAACTAACTGAGAAACTAACTAAGGAAATGAGTAAGGAACTAAGTTACTAGCTAGGGAACTAACTGAGAAAATAACTAAGGAAATAAGTAAGGAACTAAGTTACTAGCTAGGGAACTAACTGAGAAAATAACTAAGGAAATGAGTAAGGAACTAAGTAACTAGCTAAGGAACTAACTGAGAAACTAAGGAACTAACTAAGTAACTAACTGAGAAACTAACTAAGGCACTAATTAAGTAACTAACTACGGAACTAACTAAGTAACTAAGGAACTAACTAAGGAAGGAACTAGCAGAAAAATTATATGATAACTCATACTCGCCAAATTTACAAATTTGCCAAATGTCCTCAACCAGGACGTTATTGTTTACTACGCTATCTTGTTCAAAATCAATGAATACTTTTTCGAATTTTATTTAATTTGTTGGCATTCTGCAGTTGGTTACCATAATTTTTGCGATACTCATGCAAGTTATTGACTACATCCGCCTAAATAATTTTTTAATCGGTTTCGCTGTAGAGGCTTGGCAATGGTTAATGCTAGAATTTATCGAGCTTTTCAAAGAGAAGCGAATGCACACGAATGCATTTCATTAGCATTCGCACGTCCAGTACATATTATAGATCTGACACGCATATATCCCGAATGCTCACGCACAAATGAATATCATCTTGTATTTGTTATGCATTCTACATATAAAACATATTCATGCCACGACCTAATGAACACACCCACACATGCGTATCACCAACACACTCATGCCACTACCCAATGAACACACCCACACATGCGTATCACCAACACACCCATGCCACTACCCAATGAACACACCCACGCATGCGTATCACCAACACACTCATGCCACTACCCAATGAACACACCCACACATGCGTATCGCCAACACACTCATGCCACTACCCAATGAACACACCCACACATGCGTATCGCCAACACACTCATGCCACTACCCAATGAACACACCCACACATGCGTATCACCAACACACTCATGCCACTACCCAATGAACACACCCACACATGCGTATCACCAACACACTCATGCCACTACCCAATGAACACACCCACACATGCGTATCACCAACACACTCATGCCGCGACCTAATGAACACACTCACACATGCGTATCACCAACACATTCATGCCACGACCTAATGAACATACACACACGTGCGTATCACCAACACATTCATGCCCCATCACATGCGGTGACTCACACACGTGCATCCATTTCTCACAATCACCTTCACGCCCCACACATTTCACACGTACGACACACACGGACTCATGCATATCACAAACATATGCACATTTAACTATATGACCCACGTACAGACAGTACTCATTTCGCCCATGTGATACATGTGATACATGTACGCACGCGCACACGGACACACTCACACATGTTTACCATAGACGCAAGCATGCCACGCACATTTAAAATATATGGCACATGTATGCCGCAAATATTTCCCCCATATGATATCCACAATGTGTGTGTATGATACACACACGAAAGCACTCACCCCGGGAAGAACATTTGCTGGGTGACAACGATGGTCACAGCGACACCGAGAGCACACAACATGTAGAACTTGAAGAGCGGGTCGGGCTGGCGTATGAACGAGAAGCAGAGGCTTAGCTTCCTGAAGCTCAGGAACACAGGGTTGATGTCCTGCCAGTCCAGCCACTGCCTGTTGAGGTTACGAGGTGTTATCCGGTCTGCCTGTGCACGCCATGTCAAGGTTACAATGTGCGATCTGGTTTACCTGTGCACACGCTATGTTTGTGTGACGTTGTGTTATCTGGTTCATTCGTGTTTGTAATGTTGGGGTTCAGCTGATTTATCCGTAAACTAAAGGTATAGGTAAAAAGTGACATTTTGTATGGAATAGAGCTGCTACAAAATACTGCCACAGATATTAGCCAAGTGACCCATTCTGGTTGTTACGCGAGTTTCAGGCCTTCAGATACCAATCATGCACACAGAAAAATGAGTAGAAGTGGAATAGTTGCAATCACGTACACAGTCTTCAATCTGCACTGCACAAAGTACGGCCATTTTAACACAAGCAAGTGACAGCGTCAAGTATGTATGCTCCAGTAATTTGACAGCTTTTCTTCGCATCGTCAGTAACATTACAACTGATATATGTTCTTTCTATTCATAGTATTTTACACTTCCGTCAGGCGCGCACAACCAAAATCATCGTGAATGTATGGACGAAAATGAATTATGATACCGTCAAATGCAACACAAAATAAATATTAGTTAATGTCAACTATCTGACGATTGAACTTCGAAAGCAACCACGTGAGTTTTCCCTTTTTCATTGTTCATTGTCATGCTGAAGTAAGTTTATTTATTAAAATAGAATACACGTACAAAGTGGTCAATTTAATATTACGCAAAGTATTATTACCTATTCTCTATATATTTTACATAATTTTATGTTAGAGTTCATTTTTTACACTGAACTGTTCATGGCAACATTCTAGAAATATTTATTTTGTAGTAAAACTTGTTTTCAGGGCATTAAGATTTGAAATTTTCATTTAAATTGGAAAAATAAAGACACGTGAAAGGGAACTGTTAGTATTTCATAAAGGACCATCAACGGGTTTCATCAAAAGGTGAAGCATAACTTGGTACATCTGTCTAGTAACCGATATGAATATCAAAACGACATTGAGAAGAGTAGCCCGCCTTAAACAAAATGGAGGCTTAGGTTAATCTCTAAAAGATTGTGGAAGGCCTGATATGCTAATAAATATAGAAAAATCGATGTTTATCAACGTAAAAAATAATTAGGGATATATTTGAAGGTCCAAAACAAATTTCTCAAAGGAATTTGCGTTGAGAGTTAAAGGAAATGAATTTAAGCAGAAGCAAATTCACCAGGAAGTCTTTAGTGTCAGCAGCAAATCGGTAAGAACTGTTGTTCTTTACTCGTGAACACAGAGATTAGACTGTTGAGGATTGGAAGCATGTAATGTGGTCCGATAATTCCAGATTCATTCCCTTTCAGAGCGATGGACGTGTTAGAGTGTGACGACAGCCATGTGAAGTGATAGATCCTACTGATCACATCGTCCGGACAGTTTAGGTATCTGGAGGCAGAGTAATACTTTGGGGCTGTTTTTTTGCTGAGATTGACGTAGATTAATCCCTCTTTACATAAACAAAATGACCCACTAAAAATACTTGCTAAATTTTCTGACCACATTCATCCTTCCATGGATTTTGACATCTCAATCTCCTGATTTGAACACCATCGAAAATTAATGGAATAAACTGAACAGTACACATTGCTCCTCTCTTTTACATTGACAGCTTTGTGGGGCGAATTACTTTAATTATTACCATAAATAAGCAGGATGGGATCTAAAATATTGTAAAATCAAGACGTGGAGTTTAATGAATATCTGAACCATGTAACTTTTTGGGTTACGTTGCTCGTAGTGCATGGTATTACGTTTTAAATATGGGGTTCTGACATCGCAGACACCACGCTGGTATTTCATGACGGCATTTAGAATTTATGGATTCATTTTCTTATAATCAAGAGGACCACATAGGTGTAACATTTCAGTGTCTCTTTAGCCAATTCGCTCCGCTTAAAAAAGCGAGCATCTCGATACGACGAAAAAGTGAGTTGAGAATGAAAAGAAAAGGACAAGGGAACTTGGGCTTGAAGACGGTTGTTCGGTACACCGGCCTGTCTCGCTATAGGAAAAGAGAAGGAAAGTATGAAAGACAAGGCCTACCTTACGACAAATTTGAGCATACAACAGATTCTCAGAATATGTGTTTCTTATTCTGTGGCAGGTAGCTGGGGTTACCCCTGAGCTCTCCTAGTTCCCAAGGTGCGCTGACGATGACGGACACTATCAACTCGCCCTCTTGAGAACAGCTCGTACATATTCCCGAGGAGCGCTATGAGTTTCCGAGAATTTCGACAGTACAATGCCTAACAAAGCATTCCTTTCTGGGGAGATGGATGTAATCAGTTGTTTAAATTATCATGCCAAAAATAATTTTTAGAACTAGGAGACATTTTCGTGAAATGATAAACTGAATAATGAAAATTTCAATGAAAAAAATTCAGTGTTGCTCCTATTTGATTTACGAAAAGGTGTTAATTCATTACTCATGAATTCCACATACGAATACCTATTGATTTACGTTCCCTGGAAATGCTCTGTATTTTAAGGATCGAATGGAACTTTTTTACGAAAGTTTCTTTTAAGATTAGGCATACTTAATGAAATCTGCGAAAACACGCATTCACAATGGAGAATTCAAATGAGAGTTTGAAATTCTATTGAAGAAAACTGAAGTATAGAGAAATTTTGACGACTAAAATGGTAAAATAAGAACATCTTAACATAACTAACGGAGAAATAATTCAATCGCAAGCATGATACTTCTCTTTGATGACCCTAATTGTGTCAATGAATTATAGCTACATTAGCTGGCAATAATTGAACAAAACACGAATGCAGTGCAGTGGAGTCTAACAAGAGTAAGCCCACGGCTTCTGAACACATTCAACACAAAATGACTACTTACATTTTTGAACTACCTTCAAGTACTTAATCTTATTTATCCAAATTTAGTATAATACTTCTATGGTATGAACTTGATTCAGCTATAACGTTTTATAAAGCTGAACAAAAATGTTATATTAATGTGACTTTCTGTTTTAAGCCACACTGCGGCACACTCACACGGTTTAGGTACTTCATGCCTCTTTGTCATCATTTCTTTTGCATTTCAAACTTCTTGATTCATTTCGCGTATCGTGTGTGGTCAGCGCTCCACGGCTTGAATTTGTGCTTTGCTCGAATTTTTTTATCCAAAATGCAGTTTTTTTCGCTAGTTAACTGACATTCATCGATCTCATATAGTGATGATTCGTCATGCTAATTTACTGGTTTACCCGTGCTCATCATGTTGATCTAATGAAAGTCGCCTAAGCTAATCTGCATATACTGATAATTATTGGTGAGTTGCGCCCCACACTCAGCTCACTCAGTCCCCTCACTCCACCCTCTCAGTCACCTCACTCTCCTCACTCAGTTCCCTCACTCCACCCTCTCTGTCCCCTCACTCCCCCCACTCAGTCCCCTCACTCCACCC
>JACJUY010002139.1:0-34790 GCA_014220935.1 Platorchestia sp. MABIK
TTCGTGTACCGAGCCACATAAAAGCGCTTGTCGTGTATGAGTAATCGCACTTTGATCGAGCTCTCCCCGCCGATAGCACCGACCCAGCCCTGTTCCGACCTACAGTAAACTCCGCCAAATCGTCTCCGACTTTGATTCTCCGAAAGTAGTAGCCACGACGGCACATAATTACCTTACTTGGGATTTGCTCATCTAACAAGAGAGTGCAAACTCTTTCCCGAGCAATTCTTCATTCTTCCTTCTTTCTTCTTGTTTCATCTTCCTGAAACCCTTAAACCTTCTCACTCCCAGTCTACGTCTGAAAGTCGCCGCACACTGGACCAAATTAAGTTCAGGTACGGGGAATCTTGTGCGTGCTCTATTCTGTCAAAGTATAACCTGACATATTCCTTCATATTTCTTCATTTTCTGGCAATATGTTAACAAACGCCTTAATCTTTCTTTACAGTATAATTCTCGCTGCAATGGCTACCTTGGACCTGTTCATGCTAATTCTTTAGTTTTCACTCAGTCCTTAACTATGAGGTAAATATTTCCTGATTGAATTTCTTTCAAACTTGACTTATATTAAATTTATACTCAAAGTCTCTAGCTTTCCTTTATTGCCTCTTAAATTTCTTTTACCTTTCTAGATTAACGTTTATCGGCCTTTAACGGGTTGCGCATGCCGCTGCGTTCGCATGCCGCTACGGTGCTCTGTATGCCCGACGTTCTGCAATCAAATTCTCAACCTCGAAGTTCTTGCATCTGTTCTTCACTGTAGAAAGGAAATGCTATCCTGAACGTCTATTTATTCTTTTAATAATTTATAAACCTGTTATTTTGCTGTGCCTGGAGGAGCTCTAAACTGCCTTAATTTAACTGACAATAATTTGTCAACCCAACTGGAGGGTTTAACGCCTGCTTGTGCAAGTTCGTTGCGCTTGGGCTCCCGTTGGAGCTTTGCGCCTAGTTCTATGTTTGAAATAATAAATTTATTGGCCTTATTCCTTTTTGCTTGACCCTCCAACGAGAGTTGTGTGAAGAAAATCTCCACGAAAATACAGATAAAAAAATTAAATTTTTTTATACAAATTATGAAATTGTTTTTTAAAGTCTGATTATTATAAAATTTGACTATACTATGTAACTTTTCAAAAGAAACACAATTTCACCTATTTATTTTTTCCATTCAGGCCTAAGTTTTTTGGAAAAATTTGACATATTGGTTTTCTAGTTCATTTTTATTTAAATTTCATAAGAATATATAATTGAGGTTTTATGCTAGAACAAAACCAAAGACAGTTTTAGAATCCTTGAAGCATTGCAAACAAAGTTACAGTAGAAAATGTTAGATTTCCCGTTTTGTTTTCTTTTTATATGAGGTCGAAATGGGGTCGAAAATTCGGAATTTTTGGTTCCCTTACACCCCCTGGGGGATCTAGTGTCCGTATCGCCATAAAATTTTAGGACCGAATAGTCCCCCACCTAAGGGTCCTTTTCAACGAAAGGATGAATAATGCTCATCGGACAGACAGGGGCCTGGGAGGACCCCCTTAAAACTACCTTCTATTTTTCTTTCACCAACACAAGCATGTGGGGCAGTTACTCATGCCATATTAGAATCAGCCAATCAGTACATACCCAAAACCAAACTCAAATCTACCAGCCGATCTTCCTGCTGGTGGAACCAGACATGAGCAAAAACCAACAGGGAAAAAAACAGAGCCTTATCTCACTACAAAAATCACAGAGGTAATATGGACCTATGGATTAAACATAAAAAGGCTCAAGCCAAATTTAAATACGCTGTTGTTGAAGCACGCAAGACAAGTTAGGAAGACTTTCTCTCCAGCATGAACTCTAAGGCAAACAACTCCACTACTTGGAAGAAAGTCATAGACATCTCCTCTCATCACACCCGTAAAACCATTGTATTAAAACAAGGAAACACAATGATTACAGATCAACACAGAGTAGCAAATGAATTGGCCTACCACTTCTCAAAGCAAGGTAACCTCCCAACAAATGATACAGTATTTTCTAACCATCAAAAAAAGTTGCCCAAAATCCCCCACAATTTTTTCACAGCAATACTCCATGGTACAACCAACCCTTTGAGATTTATGAACTCAAGCGTGCACTGGAAACTTCTACATCACGCTCCCCAGGCGCAAATACAATTCCATTTGCTTTTCCACTACACTTTACAGACAAGCAACTGTCAACACTATTGGGCTTCTACAATTTCCTTTACAAAAATGGTTTTCCTCATCAATGGAAAGAATCTATCATCATACCTATTCTCAAGCCCACAAAACGTTCAACAGACACAAACTCATATCGCCCAATTGCCCTCACAAATTGTCTACGCAAAACACTAGAGAAAATGATCAACCATAGACTGCAAGCCATGCTCAAACGCTGCAGCTTCTTCGAACCATCCCAAAGCGGCTTCAGAAACTCCCAAGGTACCCTTGACGCCCTAAGCAGACTCGAGAACACCATCCGAAAATCATACTTTAGCAACGGTTTCTGCTTTGCGCTCTTCTTAGACATAAATAAAGCTTTTGACACAGTCTGGCACCAAGGCATCCTCCTCAAATTACAAAAAATAGGGGTCCAAGGTAACATTGCCTCCTTTATTTCAAACTTTATTAGCCTCAGAACAATAAAAGTTAGGCTCAGCAACACCCACTCAAGATCTTTTCCCATGTACTCAGGTGTCCCCCAAGGATCAGTTATCAGTCCAACACTATTCACTATTCTCATCAATGACTTACTTACTTCCCTCCCAACCAATATGCATCACTCCCTCTATGCTGATGATGCTGCCCTCTGAATTAAACACCAAAACCTTACTGAAGCTTTAAATATTATGCAAAATTCTCTCACTCAAATAGAAAACTTGGGCCACAAATGGGGACTACAAATCTTAGCAAACAAAAGTTCATCTGCAATATTCACTTGGCAATGACCAAAAAATTTAGACCCACTGACACTCCACAACATAGCAATTAACTTTTCTAATTCAGTCTGTTTTCTTAGACTAATTTTTGACAAGCACCTCACATGGCTACAGCACATCTCTAACTTGGTAACCCGTTGCCACTCAGACCTTCGTCTAATGACTGTAGTAGCTTCCCGTAGATGGGGTGCAGACTACTCCACTCTTCGTCTTCTCTACATTTC
The DNA here is from genome assembly GCA_014220935.1 of Platorchestia sp. MABIK. Classification (NCBI taxonomy): domain Eukaryota; kingdom Metazoa; phylum Arthropoda; class Malacostraca; order Amphipoda; family Talitridae; genus Platorchestia; species Platorchestia sp. MABIK. The sequence continues at coordinate 3,172 of JACJUY010002139.1, forward strand.
ACTCATTCGATCAAAACTAGACTATGCTTCCTTCCTTTTCTCAACTACTGCCCCATCAAACTTGCTTAAGCTGGACCGCACACAGTTTGAGAAGTTCGCATAATGCTAGGCGCCCTCCGCTGCACTCCTATTGCCAAACTTAAAGCAGAAGCGGACTTATGCCCTCTGCTCATTCGCCGTAAGCTCCTACTGGTTTCCTACTGCTCCAGAGTGCTCACTATTCCTGGCCACCCAGTGCGCAATCTTCTCTTAAACTACTTCCCCTTTGCTCTTTGTGATACCCTGCCTTTTCCTCTCCATTTGCTGGACGTGCATTTTGTGAATTCAACAACCTAGGTATAAATCTACAAAAATCAAATGCCTACTATACCCATGCCTGCTCGATATCTCCCCCCCCCCCTAGAATCGCTGCTCATTCTTCCTTATCCTCCTTTCGAAAATATGCTCTGAGTGACTCTCCCTGGCAACAGGCTTTCAAGGACTTGACTACAATCTCATACCCCAACAGAATCCAAATATTTACAGATGGTTCCACTAATGACAACTGCTGTGCCTATGGGGTCTTTTCCTCTGAGTTTAGCATCAAAGCCAAACTCCCCTCACATTCTACAATTTACACTGCTGAACTCTTTGCTATATATGTAGCCTGCAAATTCATTTCAGTGCTTCCAAGCAACTTTATAATTTTTTCCGTTTCCTTAAACCTCCCACTCATTACCTTATCACCTGGATAGCCAACATTGTTTCCTCCCTCAGCAGACAAAATTATAATAGAGTGGCTTCCCAGTCATATCGGTATTAAAGGCAATGAAGCAGCAGACAGACTTGCGCGTGAATCCTTAAGTCTGGCTAAAAATATTAATCTTCATCCTAGCAAACTTGAACTGAAAACTAAATTCAAAATGCACTATGATCAACTTTGGCAGAGAAACTGGACATCACAACTTCCTTTCATCATCCATCTTTAACCACACTTAGGTTCATCAATCCCCACAAACCTTTCCCGCTACAATCAAGTTATTTTCACACGTCTCCGATTGCAGACATGCATCCTAACGCATGCTCACTTCATCGAACAAACTCCTCGCCCATTTTGTACTTTCTGCATGAGCAACATTACGCTGGAACACATCTTCATATTGTGCCCAATACACGAACCATTTCGTGCTCCACTCCCAGCAGCATGCCTCTCCAAATCTCAGCCGTACAGTCTTTCTTCGCTCCTCTCCCCGACTCTGGCACTTGACCTGGTGTTGAAGTTCTTCCACGACACGCAGCTGCTCTATCAAATCTGAAGAGTCAACTAGCAGAGTGAGGGCGGTAATACCCATCAATGGAGATGCGCCGCATCCTAAAAAAGGAACAAAGTAAGTAATTGGCGAGTGGCTGTGCTCGTGTGAGGTTCATTGCATGTTCGTTCCGTGCATTGTTATTGCTGTTAATTTGCAGTTGGACTGCTGCAGTGTTGATCTGTGTGATTGTGTTACAGTCGGAGCCTTGGGCGGAAAGTGGTCCACAAGTTGGGCTTGAGGCCAAGCAGCGGTGGTTTGTAAGGGGTGGAGGAGACCACGTAGCAGCTGGGCTGCGGTGCTGTAGAGCACGAGGCTCACCAGCGCAGAACAGCTGGGCTATTTGAGATGTGAAGGTAAGCGCGTGCGCGAAGTAGCTAGGCTACGTTTTCGCGCACGGTATTATTTTGTTTTTCGACCACAGGCTATCTAGGCAGTTTATATTTGGGCTGTGGTAGCCATCTTTGTTGCCGGCTGGGCTGGCCAAATGGCGGCGGCTGAGATGGCTGAGGCTCGTCAGTGCCGCCGGCTGAGAGCAAGCCGGGCTTGCTCATGGATGTTGGCCAACATTCTGACTCAGGTGCGTAGGCCGATTCTGGATTGGTTGACTAGGCAGCAGCCTAAGTTGACCGACGACGGGTCGGTTGATGAGCTTAAAGTGGCTGGAGAATCTGGAGAAGTCCTGCCAGCTAGAGCGCGTGACGCCGGCCGACATCATCACCTTTTATACTCGACGGCAATGCCGCTCAGGTGGATCGCCGTATGAGTGTCGGTGATGCTGCCCAGTGGAAGGTAGTGAAGGTTTGGTGTTCTCCCTCAGATTACTTTACGCTCCAGGCAGACTATGAATATCTAAGGACTTTGAATATCAATGCCCGAAGCGAGTGCCTGAGGTACTAACAAACCCGACAGGATAAGAAAACACAATTGGAACAAATGCCATTCTATTGTGAATATCCGACAGTAATAACACACTAGGAAAATATTGCAGTCATGAAGTAATGTAGTAAGATACATCTTGGAGGACCGTCAGTCGACGTGGAGTGGCAGCATGGATGGCCATAGAGTGACTATTGAGTGCGAAGCAGCGGTAGAGGCAGTTGATACTGTAGCTGGCAGAGCGTCTTCGGTGAGTGTTGAAGATCGGAGCCGCTGTGAGAAGACTGACCGAGCTTCTACTGCACCCTGTTATATATGGCCTGCTGAGTGCGGTAACGCGCTGAGCACGCGTCCCCATTGGTTGGTAGTTTGGTGGTGTCTCGAAGTCCACCGTTGCGTGGAAAGGCGCCTCGAAGCCTACCGTTGCGTGGGGTGGCGCCTTGAAGCTTTCCGGTGCGAGGGGTGGCGCCTCGAAGCCTGCTGTTGCGTGGGGAGGCACCTCGAAGCCCGCCGTTGCGTGAGGTGGCGGCTGGTCGCTCGAAGCTTGTGTGGTGGTGTACAAGTGAACGGCTTGTTGAGACCACCACAGGTGCCCCCTCGTTTCTTCAAGTTTCCGAGTATCTCAGTGGGGGGTTTGATTTTTCTACCATATTTTGTAATGATTCCTTGCCTGGGAGCCACCAGGGCTGGAACACAGGTATTTTTCGTCATGGTGTCGTGGGCTGTTGTGTTAGGGTCGGTCTGCTCCGTTTGTTGTGTTTCTTCTGTAGGAATGAGGACTCCTTCGTAGTCACCATTTACCGTTGCGTTTGTTGCTTCTACCTGCTCCGTTTTTGTTTCGCTGGAATCGGTAGATGCGCTCTTTTCACCCTGTCAATTGCTAAATCGGTGAGTTTTTCTCGTATATCTATAGTGAAGTACTTCGGAGTCCTGTGTAGTACACGACAGGGGCCGTCGTATGGTCTCTGCATTGGTTTTTGACTCCCACATGTTTAATGAAAAGTTGGTGTCCGTTTACAGAGCGTTTGGGACGTGGACATATGTCGAAGCCCGCTCTCATGGAAGTACTGGCAATAACCGCGCCATTGTCTCTTGTAGCCTTTGCAGGAATTCGACTGCTGGTGAGGTTTCGTTCTTTATTGCAGGTAGTTCTCTGGTGAGACGTAACGTTTGCCTGTACACCATTTCAGCCGGTGAAATGTTGGCATCTGAGTGTGGTGTTGCCAACATGTGGTGTTCTCCCTCAGGCTACTTTACGCTCCGGGCCGACTATGAATATCTAAGGACTTTGAATGTCAATGCTCGAAGCGAGTGCACAAAGTAGTAACGAACCCGAATGGGTAAGAAAACGCAACTGGAATAAATGCCGTTCTATTGGGAATATCGCCGACAGAAATGACACACTGAGAAAGTATTAGTCAGGTAATACTGCACCAAGGACGCGTTGGAGGACGCGTGGGTGGCGGTCGAGTGCGAAGCGGCGGTAGAGGCGGTGAGGCTATTGCTGGCAGAACGTCTTCGACTCGTGAATATCAAAGCCGCCGTGAAGCGATAGAGGCAGTGAGGCAACTTCTGGCGGAGCAGTTTGGACTTGTTTTGAATGTCAGAGCCGCTCGGAGAGAACTGCTGCGGGGGGAGTCGCTCTGGGTTGTCTACTACGAGGCGAGTGCTGCGTGGAGAGTCGCTGTGAGAAGACTTGTGTGAGCCGCTGCTGCGAGGAGACTGACTCAGCTCGCACTGTACCTCCTTATACAGTGCTTGGTGCTACGTTAACGTGCTGAACACGCATTCCCATTGGTCGGCGGGTGGTGGGGCCTCGAGGCTGTTGCTGCGTGAAGTGGCGCTTCTGAGCTTGTGAGGTGGTGTCTTGAGGTAGCGCCTTGTTGCTCGAAGAGAACAGCTTGTTGAGACCACCACAGTATGGTTACCGTGTGGACTGATGCCGGCTCCCTCGGGGTCGGTGTGGCCTTGGAGGTCGATGGGCGCATTGTTGAGGATGCGTCCTGGTTCCGCGAGGAGCCAGACCCCCTTCATATCAATGGGGCTGTGTTGAAGGCTGTTGCGCAGGGCATCCACTTGGCGATTACGTTGAGTTTTAAAACCTTGACTGTCGCCTAAGATTTCCGGACAGTCGTAAACTGGAAGACAGTACTGTCGAGGGCTGCAATGGTGTTTGCACGAAGGGTGCGGCAAAGATGCTCGTGAAACGACGTCTTGGGGTGATCCGCGAGACGATCGCTGAGCATAACCTGGTCATGTCTGTTCGCTTCTTTTAAACGATCGAGAACAAGGACGATCAGATGACCAGGGTACCTAAGAGGTGGCTTAGTTACTGCAGTACTGGTGAAGCCATGGCAGAGGTGTCTGCTGTGCTTGCCACTGGAGAGAGTCTCGAGGATGCCATTTGGGCAGCTCATTTGCCGCATCATTTGGGCATCGATCGGACGTTTAACGTGGCTCGGCAGATCCGTAGTGATCTGTCACGGGAGCAGGTGAAACGTGAGCTGGCTGGATGCGAGACCTGTCAGTGGATCGATCCCGCTTTGCAGAAGGAGAACCTCGTGGTGCGAGGGTTTTTTCTGTGAAGGAGAGCTGGCGCCGGGTTGCAGTTGACTAGACCCCTTATGGTGCCCAACTCAACCTGTCCATAGTTGACAGTTAACCCTCGCGGTTCGCCGTCTGGCGGGGGCTGCTGAACGAGTCAGCAGCTAGTATTGTCGCTCATTTACGAGAGGCTGTAATTGATCGAGGGCTCATTGATGAATTGAAGGGTGGAAAGCATTAGTGGGCTATTTGCAATGGATGTCCTATGCAAGTATTCCACTAAAGCTTTCCACCCTTCAATTATTGTTGTTGGGCAATATAACGGCGTTTCGATCAGCACCTATTGAGCAGTTTGCTGAAGAGTGGGGGATTTCTCTGAGATTCCGTGCGGCTTACGCCCCGAGTGGCAACGGAATCGTCGAGAGGAATCACCGGACGATCAAGAGGTTCGCCGCTAGGGGAGGTATCTCCATTGAGGAGGCCGCGTTTTGGTATAATGTGATGCCTCGGAAGGAAACTGAGGCTGGCTCGGTCTCTTCTAGCGGTATTTTTAGGTACCGCTGGCGAGGGCCGTTTGATGTAAACCTTCAGGTGGTTGATGGCTACGAGAATAACAGTTTGGCTATTGGTGACGAGGTGAAGGTGGAAACCCCACTGCCCTCATGCACGAAGCAGTGGAAGCCTGGTGAGGTCACTGGCGTTGTGTCTAAGCACGTGGTGTGCTTAGAAGGCATGCCAAGGCATATGCTTGACGTTAGGAAACGTCAGCTTAGTGGTGAACGGGGCAAGGTTCCTGTGAACCATGCTGGTGCTGCTGACGCCACGGAATCCGAGACAGTGATCTTGGGCGGAGGAGGCAACTACAGTGAGACTCCCTTTGCGTTGCCAGAGAGAGTTGTAGTTGACGCCTTGAACTGGGAGCCTGCTGAGCCGGCGGTGGATCGCGATTTGCCTGATGATCCTCATGGAAGGGCGGGTGATGAGCGAGATTCTGTTGGCGGTGATGCTGATGGGAATCGAGGCGAGCCTGAGCCATTGAGGCGGTCTCACCGTGAGCGACGGCGTCCTGCATACCTAAGTATGAGTGCTGGGCACTAGGTGACGCGAGTTTCGTGAGAAACTGAAGGAGATATGGTGTTTGCTCCCTCGAGATGGCACTGCGGAGGCGTGTGCACCGGCTGTGGGCTGACAGTCTGAGAGCTGAGTCAGTTGGCGAGTGGCTGCGCTTTTGTGAGGTTCATTGCATGTGCGTTCGGTGTTTTCATCCTCGTTGTTAATTGATAGTTAGACTACGGCAGTGTTGACCTGTGTGACTGTGTAACAGTCGGAGCCTTGTACGAAGAGTGGTCCGTGGGTTGGGCTTCAGACGAGGCAGTGGTGATTTTTAAGGGGTGGAGGAGACCACGTAGCAGGTGGCTGCGGTGCTATAGAGCACTAGGCTTACGAGCGCACAGCAGCTGGGCTGTGAGAGCTGTGAAGGTAAGCGCGGGCGCGAAGTGGCTGGGCTACGTTTTCGCGCAAGGTATTATTTGGTTTGTAGACCATAATTGTCTAAGTATTTTGCTCTTTGAAGCTTATTTATGCATACTGTAAGTGTAGGAAGCAACCAGCCCAAATAAGTATTCTTTTCTCCTTGCAGAACATCCAGTAACTGAGGGAGAGATTTCATGACAGATACATAGTCATTAATAAATGAAATCTCATTGTTCGAATATTTTATGATGCCCAGCTCATCAAATGTCTTATTCATTGCAGTTTTTTCTGCACTTATAAAAAGTTTTACCCAGGCCATAACATCGTAAAATTAATTACATCAAGTTGCACATGGCACTACCAGACGCATGGATGCTTCTTACAATATAAACAAACATCGGCATCTACGGATGCTTTATTTCCAATTGAAGCATGATACATATCACCTTTTACGTTGGTTTTTCAAATGCCTTATAACTAACACCAGGACGCCATGACGCTTTCCCCCGGTCAAAGACCGGTACCCATTTCAGACACCTAGGTAGAGTGGGGTATTGTGCTTAGAATTTTTTCTCCTATACCCAACAGAGAAAATCGCCACCAGCGCCGAGACTCGAACCCGCGTTTCCCGCACAGAGTCAGGTCCGATAGACACACGACTATGAAGTCAGCAGCAACAGTTCTGCTACTTTGCTTGTTCCACAAAGACTGCGCTTTTGCAAAAGTTGACGTCGACAGCTTCCTAAACGTCATGCAACTAGACAATACCTTTTTGGAGTCAGAACACGCAGCTAAATTCAGAGTATGTGCTGCACATCTTAGGTGTTCAGGTAAAATATGAACATCAGTATCACATTCGAAGAAATCAGTTATGGAATTGAAGACAAAATCATCAACATCAGCTGAAGCCGTAGTTCCAATGTTTGCCGAAGCAGCAGCAGCACGTCTTGGCTCCTTATCGTCATCCGAATGACCAGCTGCTTGAAGTATTCTGTGAAAGAAAATTGCGAAATCAATAAAATGCATTTGCAATAAACATCAGATAATTGAATTCTGGTAAATTTTCTAGAATTTTCTACAATTTCAATAAAAATAGGAAAGCAAAAATTGCTGATGAAAATTTCATTCGACTGAGAACATTTCGGGCTAATACCCATCATCAGCTCATTAAAAGAATCTGACATCTATCACTGAAATAGAAATGAACATTGATGTACAAACAGACATAAACGCGATAATCAAAAGTAAAATAAGATAAAAAAATGAAATTGCAGTAAACAACACGAAACACAACTAAGAACCTATAATGCTAAGAAAGTATGAACTCATCTGGTTGTTGAGTGATGGCTTGCATTTGAAAATGAAAAGAGATTCTAAAATTCTAAGATCTCAAACACTTGAAGCTACACGTACTACTTTAAAATGACTAGAGTGAGGAGTTACATTACACGTTTCAGCATGATCGCGAACAGCGGAGTGAGGTGGACTGGTCAATCGAACACCAGTACGAAAACTAACTCCAGCATGCTCGGCCACTCTTCCTACGAGAGTACGTGTGGTCATGCCGAAGTCCTCAGATGCACATCGTGCACAACTGTATGAATACACTAGTGAGGTCTGCATGGTAGAAGGAAGTTTGTCTTTATAATTGAAAAAAGAACCAAGTGTAAATTTGTTTCTTAATATTATATGAAGTTTTATACCTGCAAATGTTTAGAAAGGAGGGCAAGTAATTCTGTTTTGAGTTTTTCAGAATACGGTCAAAATATGGTAAACACAAATAAATTGGTTGAGAGATTGGTTCTTGAATGGTCAAATTTGGTTCAACATTATCATTTTGAAATTTGTTTGCTAAAAAACTTTCCAATTTGATGTTCAATAAATGAAGACCTAAAACCATTTTGGCCAAAAAATTCAATCAAAACAGAGGCTTCTAAATGAAGGACGCTAAAATTAGAACAAATTTTTTAAACGCGAGCTAGCAAAGTTCTAATGCAATTCAATTTAAAATGGAAAGTGCAATAACTATGAAAACTCATTCCCAGGCCAGAAAAAGTGTTTTTCGGGAAACTGACACTTCAAATTTATTCTCTCGTTTCGTCAGGAAAGGTAATTTATTATGCTCTTCAAATTCCATTGTGAATCTTATATTTTTCTGCTTACTATTAATGAAGTCGAAAAAAAATGTGGCATTTTGCTGTTCCTCACGGAACATCAAAAAGGTATCGTCTATCTAACGACGGTAAAATATGGGCCGGAAGTCATTGAGACACAGCTTTAGGTTATGACCAGACACGTCGCGGACCTAACTGAAGAGTTTCGGTGTGCTACACTTCGCACGCACTCGAGAAAGCTCTTCAACTTGGGAATTGATTGCAATACTCGCCCATTTGATGCAGATAAGGTTATTTTCAACTATAGTTCTACAATTGTACCTGACCGTGTTTTTGGTTTAGAGTTTTGTTTAACAGTGTATAGAATGGATATTTATGGTTATTTTTTAGCCTTTGAAAAAAACTTTTAGTTCTGAAAAATAGAAGCAGGGATGCCATTCCTGAATTCACAGATCAGCTTCGGAGCATAGCTGCCAAATATTATTATAACTTTTCCCCTAAAAAGATTTTTTCGTCTTGTATTTCTAAGGCTGACATACAATTATTGAAACAGTTTGGCCAAAATAAGGATATCGTTGTTTCTCGACCAGACAAAAATCGTGGAGTGGCCATTGTTGATAAAAAGAAATATATTGAAAGCATGACAGCTATCATCTCTGACGGGTTTAAGTTCTAATTGATTTCAGAGCCGACTCACACTTATGCACTTAGAATAGAGGACAAAATAAATAATTTTCTACGTAAACTAAAAGAATTAAGAATGTTGTCGGATGATAATTACAGTAAACTGTTTGTTTCGGGTTCGGGGCCTGGTAAATTGTATGGTTTTCACAAAATACATAGAAGCAATTTTTCAACAATGTTCCAGTTCAGACCGATATTTGCTGCATATATAACTCCAGGCTTTTCTGTTGCTAAATGTTTGGTGCCGATCTAGAACCCTATTTCTTGCAATGAATTTACGATAGAGAACTCTTTTTCTTTTGTTAATGATTATAGCAAATTAGCAATGCATCAAAATTTTTTATGGCATCATTTGACATTGAAAACCTACTCACTAATATCCTGTGGAAAGAAACTATAGATATATGTCTGCGGCAACTTTTTACTGATCCTAATTCTTTAATTTTTGGCCTTTCTCGTAATTTTTTTAAAGCCCTATTGGTACTCGCGGTAAGATATTCTTTTTTTGTGTTCAATGGGAAGTTTTATAAGTAGATTGAGGGCTTCGGTGTAGGCCTACCTCATGGCCCAACTTTCGCAAACATATTCATGTCCTTTTACGAAACTAGTTGGCTAAAGCTGTGTCCCAATGACTTCCGGTCCATATTTTACCGTCGTTACATAGACGATACCTTTTTGCTGCTACGTGAGGAATCCCATGCAACATTATGTTTCGACTTTATTAATAGTAAGCAGAAAAAAATAAGATTCACAATGGAATGTGAAGAGCATAATAAATTACCTTTCCTTGATTGTTTAGTGACTAAACGAGAGAATAAATTTGAAGTGTCAGTTTACCGAAAAATACTTTTTCTGGCCTGGGAATGAGTTTTTGCACAGTTATTGCACTTTCCTTTTTAAATTGAATTGCATTAGAACTTTGCTCGCTCACGCTTATAAAATTTTGAATCTTTTCGCCAAAATGGTTTTAGGTCTTCATTTATTGAACATCGAATTGGAAAGTTTTTAGCAAACAAATTTCAAAATGCTAATGTCGAACCAAATTTGACCATTCAGGAACCAATCTCTCAACCAATTTATTTGTGTTTACCATATTTTGGACTGAATTCTGAAAAACTCAAAAGTGAATTACTTACCCTCCTGTCTAGACATTTTACAGGTATTAAATTTCACATAATATTAAGAAACAAATTTACAATTGGTTCTTTTTTCAATCATAAAGACAAACTTCCCTCTCTTCTACCATACAGGCCTCACTAGTGTATTCATACAGTTGTGCACGATGTGCATCTGAGTACTTTGGCATGACCACACGTACTCTCGGAGCTAGAGTGGCCGAGCATGTTGGAGTTAGTTTTCGTACTGGTGTTCGATTGACCCGTCCACCTCACTCCGCTGTCCGCGATCATGCTGAAGCGTGCAATGTAACTCCTCATTCTAGTCATTTTAAAATAGTACGTGTAGCTTCAAGTTTTTTAGATCTTAGAATTTTAGAATCTTTTTTCATTTTTAAATGCAAGCCTTCACTCAACAACCAGTTGAGTTCATACCCTCTTAGCATGATAGGTTCTTAGTTGTGTTTCGTGTTGTTTACTGCATTTTTACTTTTTTTTTTTTTATTTTACTTTTGATTTCGTGTTTATGTCTTTTTGTATATCTATGTTCATTTCTATTTCATCGATATATGTCAGATTCTTTTAATGAGCTGACGATGGGTATTAGCCCGAAACGTTCTCAGTATGATGAAATTTTTATCAGCGATTTTTGCTCTCCTATTTTTATTGGAATTGTATTCTGTTATTAAGCCCTCCGTGACCCATAGGGTCGATCTCCCCTAACCTAAACATTAACCAAATAGCGTTTTTATGGTTTATGGTTTAGAAATTACCATACCATGATCAGACCATATCTAGCAATTTTGTGCTCTCACTTAAGCTATTTCATATAAAGTGATTTTTCTGTTCTATTCTGTTGGGGACAGGGTCCTCCTTGTGGAATTATTTTTTTGTTATTGAACCAAGAGCAATGAAATTTGGTATAAAGAAAGAAAATGCAAATAGAAAACGCTTGTCATCTATGAAAAAATGTCTTTTTTATAGAAAACGAGTTATTCATAGAAAACGGAATTTGGGGGTTTCAAAATACATCTCCTCCGACAGTTTTGAGCTACAGTAATGATATGGATATCATTGGATGCGAAAAGACTAGAGCACTACAGGATGCTATTTGGCATTCTCTATAATTGTACTTTGAAATGAAAAACAAAGATTCTAGAGCACACTTTTTTGTAAAATTTCGTAGATATGACATCACAACTTTTGATCGAAAAGGAATTTTGAATCGCCGTATAGCATCCCATAATGCCCACGTCGTTCCGCATCCAATGATTTCCATATCATTATTCTAGCTCAAAAACTGTTGGAGGAGATGCATTTTGAAACCCCACAATTCGAATCTCCCAAAAAAAGGCAAAACAAAGAAACATAAACGACCTCAGTTTTTCTTTATTGTTATTTGGGGAGTCGTCTAGGACCGTTGAAATCCTTACACAGGAATAAAGAGACATAGAAGATGACATAGCAACGTCGCGCCTTGAAGAAACAGCAAAGTNCCCCCCCCCCAATACTTCAAGCCCCCGTAGCGGGCGAACGAGCAAACTTAAGAACCTCATTTTTCACAGAATGTACTTGACCTCTTACACTTCCTGTAACAGCTATAATCAATATTTCTACAAATTTCCCAATTTCTGCGGGGACGCTTGCTTTAATTTTTGTAGTTAATAGCGGTTTTCGCCACTGATTCTCGTAATTATGAATCTTTCATGAATTTTTCTGAATACCGCACGCTTTAAAATTTTTATTTCCTTTTCATGCAATACAAGTGTTTTAAATAGATTTGTGAATGAATTTTTCACCTTATAGTAAATTTCCTTTATTGTTTTTTAATAATTACTTTTACATAACTGGAAAGCATTCAGGAATTACAGCAGTTTCATATCTTTTGGAAAAAGTTTTCATTCGGGCAAAGTAAGTTTTCAGTAATATCAGTTTATCAGTCCCCCTCCGTTTTGCGATAATGTTGTGATTATTTTCCAAACCGTAATTCTACCGGTTATGATAAACAAGAAAGAAAAAAAAGAAAAAAGAAAATACATTTATTTCCAATGAAGTACAAACATGAAATGTCGATACATTGGTTTTTAAAACACCTTAACCTAAACATCCTTAAATGATAATAACACATTGGTATCGTGATACCCGTGTAAAATTTTGAAACAAAAAACGATTGACAGAAAAGAACAACAAGAATGAGTTCCCTTCCTCGCCTAATCTGATTTTTACAGTGCATTTAAATATAAGTATCTAAGAGAACACGATCCTCGCGACGCTCATTTGAAAAACATTTTCATCAGTGCGCACATGTATTGAAAAAAAAAATCGAGAAATGCATTCAAATACCTTAGCATAGAGACCCTTAATTGCTATTCATACATGGTTTTCCTAATACCCATGATAATTCTTGAAACAGGATTCGAAGAAAAGCATGAAAAAAATACGTTTCTCTTCGTTGCGGTAGTCAGATTTTGGTAATGCATTTAAATACAAGTGACTAAGAAAACATAATTCAGGTGACGCATTGCTGAAAAACCCTTTTCGGTAATTAATTTGGTTTTGAAAATGCAAAATGAATGTGAGTAACTGAGAAAACAAAACAAAATCCCTGTGACACATAGTTGAAAACACTCTTGTTGGGGTGCGCGTATATTGGATCATAAGTCCATAATATTTGCTGCATAGCTGGAACAATACGAAAAGTTAACCACCGAAAATGATTTCGTCTTAATGCACTCACGAGCGTTGGAAAGTAAAAATTGCCAATGAACTACTTCGCATGTACAAATGTTTTAATATGAGCTAAAAATGCTTTCAAATGTTTCATAATTTAGACCATGACTTGATATCTACACTTGGGGATCGTAATACTTATACCAGTTAATTTTTGAAACAAATGGTTGGGAGAAAAGTACATAGAAAATGCCTTCCCTTCGTTCCGTTGGTCTGATTTTAACAGTGGATTTTATTACAAGTGGTCGAGAAAACATTGTGCATGTGATGTGTTGTTGTTTAAAACACTAGTTAGTGCACTCCCATATTGAAATTAGAGCTTACGAACGTTGGAACTAGTGAAATGAGGGATTATGGTTGAAAGTAGAATAGGTAGATCCGAATTAATTTGCGTTCTAGGCTGCGAGGTTGATGTTAGAGGCAATTTTACACTTTTCGTATCAACCAGTACGCTAAAATAACTGGCTCGGATAAAATGAAATATTTTTCAGTAACACAAATATCAAACTTCATATGCTACTAGCTTTGGCACAAAAAAGTTCACCGGATTCAAACAGATGAATCGGATCTTTGTACAATTCCAACCATAACATTTTCAACATTGCTGGGACAAAACGAGAGAGTCAAAACAGCCTATAATAGTGTGGCCAAAGTATACTCAAAGAGTGTAAGGGACGGCACATTGTCACACAATATTAACTTGAGCATTTTACGAAGGGAATAAGTTCTACATATATATATATACACACATATGCACGTACATATATATATCCATACACATATATACACACATATGCACGTACATATATATATATATATATATATATATATCCATTCACATATATACACATATACATACGTAGGAGCGTCACATGTGAGTACATACATGTACTTAATATTCGCATACAAGTAATCAATCATATTGCAAATGGATAATACAGATATGTTTTGATTGTTGTATGATGTAATGAAAAGATAAGATAATTTGTACAAAAAATTCCTGACTTCTCTTCCAGTACGTACTGCAGTTTACACTTACTGTGTAGACGCATGATAGAGAGCTATTTTAGTTTTGAATTCTCTAAGCGTTTGAGGGGTTTTGTTGCTCTGGGGCGGTTTATTCCACAATTGCGATGATACTGACAGAGCTTTCTGCCCTTAGATGAACGGTATTTGATTGAGACATCACGTCTCCTATTCGGCTTTAGATTGGTGACGGTAGGGGAATGGAATTTCACTATTTCAGCATTGCTATGAGGAAGATATTAAGAGGAGAATACGTATTGGGTTTTGTACGCTAGAAACCTCTCCTGAATAGGAGCCCAGCTGAGCTTTTCAGGAGAGGTGTTACGTGATCATTCTTTTTGAATTTACCTTTGCATACAACCTTAGCTCCAAAATTCATGCATTCATGCAGTTTTTTTTTAAGATATTTCGGTATGTCTCCGTATACCAGGCTGCAATAATCTATACGTGAAAAGGCCTAGGATTGGATGGCCAATAATCTAGATTCGTCATAATCTAGATTATTAATTAATAATCTAGATTCAATAATCTAGATTCTTCGTCAAACATACTTTTTATACGATTAAAAAACAATAAAGTCCCGTGAATTGTGTTGCAGGTTTTATCAACGTGGGATTTGGACATGTCTCTATCGAACCAAATACCCAAATTTTTAACTTTTTCTGATGGGTGAATTTTATCATTTCCAACCGTAAGAGTTAGATCCAGATTTCGAATTTTTTTTATTTGATCTTTTGACACAAAAACAATGAATTGTGTTTTACTCGCGTTTAGCTTGAGACCATTTTTGGTTATACCATGACATGAGGCTGATCAATAGGGCTTCAGCTATATTTTTCGTCCGTGGTATTTCTGCTACAGAGCTTGTTATTGCAACTTGGACATCATCTGCATACATAGAGATTCGAGTGTTAGAAGGCATTGGAGGGAAATCGTTAATGAAAATAGAAAACAATAGCGGACCCAGAATGGATCCTTGAGGAACACCAAAGTTATTTTGAAGGAATGCGGACAACTTGTTATTTAAGAGGACTGCATGAGATCGATTTGATAGGTAACTTTTAAACCAATACGAATCAAACCCTAAGTTCAGTATTTTTCGTAGGAGTTGATCATGTTCGACGCTGTCGAATGCTTTAGAAAGATCTAGTAGCAGCAAAAGTGTTACATTTTTTTGGTCAATATCGCTGTATATTTTTTCAGAGATATTGAGCAGAGCGTCTTGAGTGCTTGNATGTTCGACGCTGTCGAATGCTTTAGAAAGATCTAGTAGCAGCAAAAGTGTTACATTTTTTTGGTCAATATCGCTGTATATTTTTTCAGTAATATTGAGCAGGGCGTTTTGAGTGCGAGTCTTCTTCTTATAGGCATATTGATTTCGATGAAGTAAATTTGAATCTTCCAAGTGAGATG
Source organism: Platorchestia sp. MABIK (assembly GCA_014220935.1). Classification (NCBI taxonomy): domain Eukaryota; kingdom Metazoa; phylum Arthropoda; class Malacostraca; order Amphipoda; family Talitridae; genus Platorchestia; species Platorchestia sp. MABIK. Next base: position 18,439 of record JACJUY010002139.1, read on the forward strand.
ACGATTCGTTACTACTTTTTCCAATATTTTGGACAGGACAGGTAAAAGGCTAATGGGTCTGTAATTTGACGCTGTATTTATGTCACCAGTTTTATGCAGTGGTCTAATTATGGAGTGTTTCCGTTGGTTTGGAAACTTATTAGTTGCTATTGATGTGTTGATAATCAAACGAATCAGTGGTGCTGTGACTAGAAAACTGTCTTTGATGTATTGAAGGCTGATTCCATCATGTCCGACTGCTTTTGTGTTCTTCAATGAGTACAAAAATAGTCCGTAACTCTGGTAAATCGACAGGACGTGGCCTCCACAGGGCACCAGCCTTTTAAAGTGTAGTAGGGTACGAACTCTCAACTGACAGTTGCCCCGGACTGTTTTTTTTTACTTCACTGAAGACTTGTGTACCTACTTTTGAAAAGAATGTATTGAACTAAGTGGCGTTTTCCAAAGGATTTTAAAAATTACTTTTGCGGTCTGAATTTTTATATTGTGCCACCTCACTAATAATTTCCCATGTACGTTTTGGGTTATTTTTTGCCTTGAATAGTTCTTGGTGAAAGTGAGTTTGTTTTGCTTGCGTAATTTTCTTCCGAAGAATCTTTCCAAGTTCTTTATATCTCTTGTATAAAGTACTGTTCGACCAATTTTTTTAATACTCCCGCAAGTAAATTTTCTTTTTTCTGCTCAGTTCTTTGATTTCGTTAGTGATCCACACAGTGCGTTTTGGCTTAGTTTTTTTTTGTTATATAAGGTGCGCATTCATCGAGAGCTGCTGTAAAGTTCTCGTTAAAGATAGAAACTTGAATGTCCACATCGTCAGATTGCATCATACCTTGAAATTCGGTGAACCTGTTTAGGAGTTTTTCATGAAACAGTTCCGGTGAATATTGACTTTTTAGGCGGTGAGTCATGGAACGATAGTTTACTCTTTCCTTTGCAATGTTAATTTGACATTCTACAGAGTGATGATCGGCAATCGAGGGTGATATAACTGTACTAAGTATAGCTGTAGGTTTGTTTGTGATTGCCAGATCTAGGAGAGTTTTAGAGACTCTTGTAACGCGAGTCGGTTCTTTAACCATTTGTGAAATGTTTAGTTTGTACAGCAGTCTGCTAAGCTGATTTTTTTTCATCCGTTAAGTCAATATTAAAATCGCCGAAAGCAAAGAATGACTTTTTTGTAGCTTGAATTTCTTTAAAAATTTTCTCAATGAACTCTAGTGTTGTAGGTAGAGAAGCCGATGGGTGCCTGATAAGGCTGCCGGTTATCATGGATTTATGTTTTTTTATTTGTAATTTTAGCCAAACCATTCTATGCCTTCGCACACTTCATTTGTTAAAAGTAAAGACGACAAATAGATTTCTTTCCCGAAAATACAAGATCCACTACCTTACAACTTCTAACGCCGTCATAGCGGTACAGCACGTAATCGGGAATATTGAAAAACGAGCTCTGGGTTCGCGAATCAAATCATGTCTCGGAAACACATAAGATGTCGATGTCTTCTGTGACCAACATTACTCTAATGTCATCCAGCTTACTATTGAGGCTACGAGCATTGATATGTTTAATTTTGATATTTTCTATTTTATGGCGATTATTAGCGGCGTCAAAGTGATTTTTTGGTAGGGATTGTTTCGGGGATTCGTTGATCTTATCATTTTTGCCAAGAGAGTCAAGTCTAGCGTCAGTACATTTGAGAGACTGCCATTCAACTGGACAACAGTATTTTGTCATGAAGATGATGTGATATCAGTCTCGTTTTTGTCTTGCTCAACAAGGGTACTGTAGTGGTCATTTTTTCGATGAAGTATTAACGGAGGGTTGTTAGTAGATAATTTTGATGAGGGTTCGACTACTGTTCTCCAAACACCATTGTCTTGTTCATCGAAGATGAAAATTCTTTCACCAGTCACATTTGATATGATTTGTGGTATTAGGTCTCCGGCATCATGATCAAAATGTTTTTCGTCAATGTTATTACTTATGAGCCTAGGTAGGTCACCGCTTTTCTTGTCAAGGAAATTGACATACTTGTTTTCATTTGCTGTGCTCTCTGATTTGATTGCTGCTTCTAAGGAATTGTAATTCCATTTAAAAGACGATCGTGTGTTAAGCTGGTGAGTTACTGCATGAAGGAGGCAGTGCCCATCGGCCATGGTAGGAAGCAGCTTCATTTTATATGATCGTTTTAATTCATCCATTGTGGTACTGACGATTGAGCACATGGAGTTTGGGTCATATTTAGGCTGACTTTCATCATTGTTAGACAGGAGTTTTTTGGATTTCTCATTATCCTGGTTTTGGATTTGCAGGTTGTGGCCAATTTTGGTTGTGGGAGCGGCTGAGAAATGAGGGGCGCTCTTGTCATTTCCACTTTCTTGGTGGTGGTTCTGTATGCGGTTGGGCTGTGAATTTTCTATCAAATTTCGACTCAGATTTTGCTGCAATTTTTCTCTTCGTATTGATTTCGCTGCTTCCGAGTAAGTGCTTGGATGTTGATGATTTGTACTCGTTTGTGAGAAGGGTATGTCACTCTCTGTGTTCGCGTCAGATAATAACGAAAACCTATTTTTTGTAGGTACTGTGCAGTATTCAGAGATCGAGGGAGGAAAATGTTCATCATCAGTAAGCAAGCAATGGTTAAGGTTGCTAGAGATTTCTCTTGAAAAAGCTAGCGATCGAGTGGAATTTTTCACTTCATTTTGGTGTTTTCCGTTGATGTTGGAACATTCAGTTTTGTCATTCAAGCTATTGGAGTTTATGATACACGAGCTAGATTGTAAATTGAGTTTTAGACTCACTCTCTCTTGAGACCAAAAATTTGAAGTGGGTGCAAGTTGCTTGATGCAATATTCAGGTAATCATGATCGCTACAATTAAAAATATTAGAACCGCTAATATTAGGCTCATTCATCGCATCATTCTCGGTAGCTAGTGACAAATTTACATTTTAATCCATCGTAACTCGTGAAATTATTGGTGACTCTTTCGCTGATGTATCTTCTCCAGGATTGTTTGAACAGTGAAGTTCAGGCGCAGGGACTTCTTCCTTGCTCTTGCTAGGGCTTGTTTCGACTGCGTGCGATGCTGGTGTTGAGACTTGATTGCTACCAGCAGCGCTTGGGAGATTTTTGTCCGTGAAGGGAGACCTCGAGATTCGACTCTCAGTCGACTCTCTGTCGGTCAGCTCTGGTGATGCTGGATGGGTTGCAGTGGTCTTGTAAACGTCGCACTGCTTTACCATCGGTGTTTCTTCTATCATTTTGAGCGGTTGAGGCTTTTAAACGAGCGATTTTACGCGTGACGTTTTTGGTGGTTTTCGTTTTATGAACGGTTCAGATATATTCTGCTTATATGGCTTTGAGTTTTCAAGCGACGTCGTGAGGAATGTTATTTCTCCAGATAAAGCCGCTTTACGAGTGGCTGAGCGAGTTTTATATGAATACATCGTGAAATTGTATCGGATGTATGGATAGAGGGGAAGATAAGTTAGGTTTTGGTCACTGAGTGATCAGTGTCATTTGAAAATGAGTGATCAGTGATCTCATCATTTAAATTCAGAAACACCCGGAAACATCACTTTTTGATGGTCGAGGAAGATGAAAGGACACCATATGCAAACGAAGTTCTGCTACATTCGTTTGACCACAGGTTTGGGAACAAGGAAGTGTGGAAGAGAGGGTAGACAGAAGGGAAGTGGGGGAGGAGGGAGGAAGAGGTGCGGAGTGCGGACGCTGACAGGGCCTGCATAGAGGTCTATTGTTTCAGACCAGTGCAGGATGTTATATATTATATTTATATATTTCAGAAGTTATATAGAAGAAGGATGTTATATATTTCAGAAATACAGACGAAAGGAAGGCTTAAGAAAAAAATGAACATATACGATGTACATGGTTTTCATTGATTAAAACACGCTGGCCTGAATCACGGATGTTTATTGATACTAAGAAAAAAAAATTGCATGTAGGTAGATGGGTAAATACTAAAATACACAGCGAATTACATAACAGGTTCTGAACGTGACTTATTATTAGTAGATCGAGATGTTGCTTTAATTAAATTATGTTAAATTTCAATATGCAAAAGTCAATAACAATGTACTGTACATTTGAACACATTTTGTGTATGTATATGCACAATATATTTTCCTGAATGATGGTCTTAAAAACATAAAATAGTCGATAAGTAGCATTCTCAGAGTGATCAAATTCTCAGACTAAAGGAAAAATTTGCTTACCGAAAAGCCTTCACGAAGTTTGGCCCATTGTCGGTTGCCGAAATATCTTCTATACATTCCATAGGACGTTTACTTGCAGAGCCTTTTGCGCAAGACTGGCAGAATTGTTCAAAATCTTTCACTTTATGAAAATGTTTCAACTTAACGTGAAGATTGATATTATACAGTGATTTCTTTTTTGCACTTATACATAGTACGGGTTAGAAAGGCAAGTGTAACAGCTAGCTTTATTAGTTTCATATTTCATCATCCCTACATGGATGTCTACTTCAATCAATCAGGGAAATTATCAACATGTACAAATAAAAAATCAGAGACAACCGGTTCCAATCCAACTTCAAGTTAGACGGCATATGAGATATCATAGTGGTCACATGTAAACCACAAGGAATTAATTTTTCATTTCTTTGCTAAATTTTTCCTTTTTATATTACCAGTATTTCAAAATGGTTATCTAAAAAGCTTGCGCGCATTGGTTTCAGAACTTCATACTTAAAGGAAAACATCCTCTCCACAACAGCATTAGAGGGGATTGGCGTGTTGTTGTGTTCAAAAAGGTCTAAGAACGAGAATAGATGTTTTTTATTCCAGTCTAGCCTGATACATTTCATCTTGTACATTGGTTTTTGAAATGACTTATAATTAACACAATGACGGTCACCCCCCGGGCAAGCTGGTAGCCATTTCCGACACTCGGGTAGAGTGGGGAATTGTGGCTGCGTTCCCCCTTTTCCCAACAAGGAGAAACACCTGGCTAGGAACGGTTTGCAGGGAAAGGATTCAGGAGCAGGCAAAGCGGTGCTCGCCGAACTTACTAAATTTTTACAAATCGTTCTCCTTCACTGACGCGACGGTGTTTTCGTGTTTTGTGTAGTTCATCAAAGAACGAATTAGCTGCGTCCTCTTCCCCGCTGCTGCTGGTAATTTGTGTGAGGGTGTCTGAAAGTTTTTCCTTGATGATAGAGATAATTTTTTTTTGTTTGACCTCTCTCAATTAACATTCATTTTGACACCAAATTAATTTATAAAGTGGATGAAACGCTGAACAACCCATACGATTATACATCGGTAACAAGTAAACAGCGCTACACCAAAATCCCTCGTTAAATTTTGTTCCATAATCTATATGACAATATTGTATACAGGGTGTCCGACTTTTTTGCAGCCAAACTTTAACATAAGGTAGCGATCGTCGGAATGAACACTTTTTATTCCATTAAGGTATGGTCTAAAATGCTTAGTTTAAAAGTTACAAATACTTTTCATCATACTCAGAAGTTACTTTTCATCCGATATTCTGAGTGCTCCTCGACATCAACGACAAAGATTAGTTTGTTTAGTGTTAGTAATTCTTCGGCTGCATATGTATCACCGGCAATGGAGGGAGTATCCAATGCTGAATTAGCGGATATGCACCTAGTGTATGGTGCAGCAAATGGAAATTCTAGGGAGGCTGTTCGAATTTACGCAGAAAGGCATCCCAACAGACATGTTCCATCGCGTCAAACATTCACAGCCATACACCGGAGATTATGTGAATACCGATCATTTCACAGACCACGACCTGAAGGAAGACGCCAAAGGATAGTAGCAGATCCAGACAAGGTGGAAGATGTCTTAGAATATTTTCGAAACAATCCTACATCAAGCACTCGTTCGTGTGCACGTGCTTTACATTTAAGCAAAACTACTGTGTGGCAAGTACTAAAAAACAGTGGTCAACATCCATTTCACTTTCAGCGTGTGCAGGAACTGCACGGTGAAGATTTCGAACGTCGTGTTGAATTTGCGAGGTGGTTTCAACAGAAAACAAATTAACAACCTCGTTTCCCATCACGAGTCTTATTCACAGACGAAGCGTCTGTGAACATTATCACAACATTAAAAAGTTAATGTTAATTAATAATAATAAATGTTTCACATACTTGCTTAACTTCTCATTTCGTATCCTTGCCATTGATGTGCCGCAGTTTACCGCCTTGGATTCGTCCCCGCAAGAGAGTGTACAAGTATTTTTAATAACTGTCCAACTTCAAGTCCTTGTAACTCTTTGCCTAAGCATTTTAGACCATACCTTAATAGAATAAACAGTGTTCATTTCGACGATCGCTACCTTATGTTATAGTTTGGTAACAAAAGTGCCGGACACCCTGTATACCGATGTTCACTTTGCTTAAATCGTAAATTCACTAGAACTTTAAAAACGAAGAAAATGCAAACTAAATTAGTCATTTTTATTCAAGAGAAAGAACAAAAAAAAAAATCGTAAAAGTTTCGGAGACCAGCTCCATCATCAGTTCTGTAAAATACAAAGTATAATCAATCTAACGCAATCATGAAAACACAATCGATACTAAATTACAGAACATACAAAATAAAAAAGGAGGACAACTATGCATTAACTTTCTGAAGGGGATCCGAGATAAGCATGTTGTTTAAAATAGGTTTTTCGTTAAAAATATGCAAAGATTCCAAAATCCTAAGGTCAAAATCAGGGAAAGAACTGTCAATTATTTTAAAAACACTATCATGAATAATTGCACTACATTTCACGGCGTGGCTGCGTATTGCTGAATGAGGAGGATTAGCCAACAAGTTACCAGAACGGAAACTCCTTCCGCGGGGATCAGCCACTCTTGCGTAAATATTGCGCGACGTCATTCCGACGTACGCCGATGCGCACCGCGCACAATTATACTTATACACAACAGAAGAGCGCATGAGCCTGGGAATTGAGTCCTTGTACCGAAAAAATTAACCAATATATGCTTTGCTAATCAGTATGACACGTAAACCTACTCCATGAAAATGCTTACCGAAAAAAGACTTTAATTCGCGGACTGGTTTTTCAGATGGAGAACCGAAATAGGGTAAAGTGCAATAGAGGTAATTTTCACTTTTAACAGGAATGCCGGAATCGCAATATTTTCTTGACAAAAACTTTGTAATTTGTGAGTTTATGATTCCAAGAGGAAAACCATTGTTACAAAAAAATCGCGTAGATAGTTAAATCCTGCGTGTATATCATTGAAAGATGAACAGATTTTGTGCGCCCTGTTTACCAGCATTATGATTCCGTTGATTTTGAAAGATCCACGCTCAACCTTTCCTTAATTATTTGAATGAAAAACATCCATCAATTAAATTTACTATGGAAATTGAACACGAGGCTCAATTATCATTTCTCGATTGTCGTGTCTCTAGGAATGGTATAAATTTTGTAACTTCTGTATTTCGCAAGCCAACGTTCACGGGATTGGGAACTAGTTTTTTCAGCTTTTGTTCTAATACTTTCAAAATCAACGGAATAAAAACGCTGGTAAACAGGGCTTACAATATCTGCTCATCTTTCAGTGATATACACGCAGAACTTAATTATCTACGCGTTTTTTTTGCAACAATGGTTTTCCTCTTGGAATCATAAACTCCCGAATTAAAATGTTTTTGTCTAGAAAATTTGCCATTCGGGCATTCCTGTCAAATGTGAAAATTACCTTTTAAAGTCTTTATTCAGTAAGCATTTTGCTGGAGTAAGTTTACGTGCCATACTGATTAGCAAAGCAAATATTGGTTCATTTTTTCGATACAGAACTCAATTCCCAGGCTCATGCGCTCTTCTGTTGTGTATAAGTATCATTGTGCGCAGTGCGCATCTGTATACGTCGGAATGACGTCGCGCAATATTTATACAAGAGTGGCATAGCCCTGCGGAAGGAGTTTCCGTACTGGTAACTTGTTGGCTCATCCTCCTCATTCAGCAATACGCAGCCACGCCGAGAAGTGTAGTGCAATTATTCGTGATAGTGATTTTAAAATAATTGACAGTTCCTTCAGTGATTTTGACCTTAGGATTTCAGAATCTATGCAAATTTTTGAGGAAAACCTATTTTAAACAATATGCTTAGCTCGTATATCCTTCAGATAGTTAATGCACAGTTGCCCTCCAGTTTTATTTTGTATATTCTGGAATTTAGTATCGATTGTGTTTTCATGCTTGCGTTGGATTGATTATACTTTGTATTTTACAGAACTGATGATGGAGCTGGTCTCAGAAACGTTTTCGATTTTTTTGGTCGTTCTTTTGAATAAAAATGACTAATTTAGTTAGCATTTTCTGCGTTTTTAAATTTCTTGTATTATTGTAAATGTAGCCGTAGCGCAAAACCTCGTATCGCTACTTAAATATTTAGCGCACTACTGCCCGCCTCTGGGTTTTCGAACATCATCTGAATGGGGCACAGGTCTGATTGCTGAATCATGACTAGGGTATGTGATAAGCTGACGAAATTTATCAGTAAAACCAATACCATCAATTAGGCAGAAATAACAGAAAGAAAAAAGAAAGAAAAAGACAACAGTTTATTTCCTATAGAGATGGTACAAAAGAACCATCATTGGTTTTTAAAATATCGGAAAGTTAATACACTTAGATGATACACACACACGAGTATTGTAATACCCATGTCACTAGTCGAAAAGAAATGATTGAGGTCAATGTACTCCTAATGCTGCTTAATCTACATATGATGATACATGTAATGATAAGTATAAGAGATAACACAATTTCATGGACGATGCATTTTCATTGTGGGTTCAGAACACTTTTGGCAGTTTACATATACATGATATAAAACTTCACCATTCTTGACGCCAGGAAATAATATATGAATCGCTTGTGTCGGCCGATGTTTAAAAATGTCATTTCAAGGAAGCATGAAAAAAAAGAAACATATATATATATAACCATGAAGACCTTGAAAATTACAAGCTTTGTATTTCTAATTAAACAATTTTAACATGACGGTCATTAGTTGATGAACATTTTATTTAAAAATAAATGGATGATTACACAACAAATGTATGGTTTTTACGTGAATGCTTTACAATAACAGAGAAATGACGAGTTAGGTAATGTTACAAGTTGAGAGTGAACAGAAAAAAGACCATTTTCTCTAGTTAAAACGCTAGTTGTCAGTCCAGTACACACATACGTGTACATATACAGGTAAATATATACACATAAACATGCACATACATACCTACGCACATACATACACCTAACACGTAAACATACACTAAAACATTTTTATGCTGCGAGGCAATCACAACACATGAGCGTTCTATAAAAATGCTGTGCGATGTTCTGAAACATAGGATAATGAGCAAAGGAAATTCGTGACTACTTTTTCAGTAAGTGTTGCTTCTCACAATTTCTAATGAAATATTGTAACGATGTTTAATTAAAATTGTATCGAAAAGATCATTGGTTGATAAGCGTCTTATTTATCAAATGTGTGTGATCGCGCAACAAATAAACATAAATAAATTTTTATAAATGCTTTACAATAATGAAGTGAAATGAAGTATTACGCAGTGACACATTCACCCATCTACGCCCGCATAGCGTGCACACCTACACATATACACAAGTAAGCATGTGCGCAATTATCAGCGTAAACTAGTCAGTATAAACTAGCATTCCAAACGAGGGTCTCGGAGAAAATATCTTATATTACGGCATGAATTTTATGAAATTTTTGTACTAAGAATAATGGCCCAAAACAGCCAACCCGAGTCAGAAACATGAAAACGATTGTTCTACAACGGTTTCCAAGTATAGAATATTTCCAGAAATACGCGAGGCTTAGGTGCGGTTGTTACAAAATACTCTAGAGCGTAAGAGATGGTATGATAATTTGCACTACACTATCCTAACAAGAGCATTTTTGGACGTGAATAAGAAATAAAACATGAATGTCCTATAAGGATTTCAGATTAGAAAAAAGTCACATTATCTTTGAAATATGGCCCAAAAGGTCTGCAATTGATAAACATACATAGATGCCACATTTTACACGTATAAGACATTTAATCTTTGGATTGCTTTACAATAATAAAATGAAATGATGCGTTTGGTAGTGTTAGAAGTTGGGAGCTAGAAAAAGGCTGGTATTTAAAGTTTATATACCAGTTGCTAGTACTGTGCACACAGATGTATGTGCACATATGCACACTTACATTCGCACAAACACCCATATAAGTTCACACATATACAAGTAAGCATGTTTGCAAATCCCATGGTATAGGGAATCAAATCATAATACCTACGCATACTTCAAAACTGTTGTGTGATGTCTTGAATTATAAAAAAAATGAGCAAGGGAGAATATTCAGCAATGGAGATACCAGGCAAATGAGATTCGTCAATACGTGTTCAGTATGTTCTGTAACTAAGAATTATCGTTGAGGCGCAAGATGACGAAATATTTTGGCTTTAAATCCTCTCGGTCTTTGAGGGATTTTAATACTCAGGGAAAGTTTGTTCCACAGTAAGGCCCCTGATATTGACGGAGCCTTCTGCCGTATGTGAGATGAACGATACTTGACTAAGACAGGAAATTCATATTTCTTCAAACGGATGTTCATCAGGAACTTGAAAACGAAGAACACAGCACGTAGTGATATCATTTTAATTTTATTCTTTCTTTACACGCCTAATCTATAAAAGTGAAGAAACTAAAAGCTAGTAGTCCTATTTTTTTTAAACGTTTCGGAGTCCAGCTCCATCATCAGTTAGTCAAATCTGAAATTTACAATGAAAACTGTTAAAAATGCAATGTTATATGAAATGTTTCTCTATTGTACAAGTAAATGAACTAAATATAAATTTGCAAAGGGAATGAGCTGGTGGCATTTTTAGAACCGGTTTGTCTTTAGCTATGTACAATGATTCTAAAATTTTCAAATCCAAATCATTAGAAGCAGAACATAAAATTTCAAACTCATCTTCAGACACACGGGCACTGCACTGCTCTGCATGAAGGCGAACAGAAGAATGACCGGGCTGCGTAAGTCGATTCCCCGTTCTAAAGCTCACACCACGATGCTGGGCAATCCGCACTTAAAATGGCAATGTCGTCATTCCGACATTGTCGTCATTTAATGACCTGCATGTCGAATTTACCAAGCTGCAGTCTTTCTTCTCAACTAATGGTTATCCCTCGGCTATTTTATACAGTCATCTCAGAAGATTTTTAGACAAGAAATATTTAGATTCTATTTCTACCGCTGATCCACTACAGCGTCTTTATTGCGTTTTTCCTTACTTGGGTTGCTTTTCTGATAAAATGTCACGAGAACTGGAGGTGCTTTTCAAACGCTATTTTTCGGCAGCACATCTTCGCCTTATATTTGTTAATTCTCATAAAATTGGTTCGTTTTTTCGTTATAAAGATGTTATACTTAAGCGAATGCGGGCGTCCGTTGTGTACAAGTTTAGTTGTGTACAATGTACATCGGGCTATGTCGGAATGACGACATTGCCCTTTTACGTGCGGATTGCCCAGCATCGTGGTGTGAGCTTTAGAACGGGGAATCGACTTACGCAGCCCGGTCATTCTTCTGTTCGCCTTCATGCGGAGCAGTGCAGTGCCCGTGTGTCTGAAGATGATTTTGAAATTTTATGTTCTGCTTCTAATGATTTGAATTTGAAAATTTTAGAATCATTGTACATAGCTAAAGACAAACCGGTTTTAAATAATGCCACCAGCTCATTCCCTTTGCAAATTTAGATTTAGTTCATTTACTTGTACAACAGAGAAACATTTAATATAACATTGCATTTTTAACAGTTTTCATTGTAAATTTCAGATTTGACTTACTGATGATGGAGCTGGACTCCGAAACGTTTAAGAAAAATAGGACTACTAGCTTTTAGTTTCTTCACTTTTATAGATTAGGCGTGTAAAGAAAGAAATAAAATTAAAATGATATCACTACGTGCTGTGTTCTTCGTTTTCAAGTTCTTGACTAAGACATTATTGTTTCTGTTTAGCTTTTGGTTGGTTAGAGTGGGTGGATGGAAACGCTCTATCTCAGCATTGCTCTGAGGAAGATACAACGAGGAGAATACGGATTGGGCCCTCTGCATGAGGAGCCTTTCTTGAATAGGAATCCAGCCGAGTTTATCAATGAGAGGGGTTACGTGATCACTTCTTTTGAAATTACCGTTGCATATCACCTTGGCTGCGAAGTTTGCGCATTTTTGTAAATCCCTTTGAAGGTATTGCGGTAAGTCTCCCCATACTAAGCTGCAGTTGTCAATGCGCGATAACACCAGGGATTGAATGGCCAAAATCTGGATTTTTCGTCTAGCATACTCTTTATACGATGAAAAAGTAAGTTTCTCAACGTGAGATTTGAAGGACATGTTGCTATCTAACCAGATACCTAGATTTTTAACTTTATCTGATGCATTAATTTTATCATTTCCAACTGCGAGAGTAAGATCTGAAGTTTTTTTAATAGCATCTTTGGATCCGAAAATAATGCATTGTGTTTTATTAGCATTTACTTTGAGACCATTTCGGTCGTATCATGATTTCAAGCTGGTTAGTATAGCTTCGGCCTTAATTTGCGTCTGTGGTATTTCCGATACCGAACTTGTTATTGCAATTTGAACATCATCTGCATACATTGAAATCCGTGTGTCAGAAGGCATTGGAGGGAAATCAGTAATAAAAATAGAAAACAGTAGCGGACCATGAATGGATCCTTGGGGAACACCAAAGTGGTTTTGAATGAATGGGGACAATTTGCTTTCTATGCGGACTGCATGAGATCGATTTGACAAGTAACTTCCAAACCATTGCGTGTCTACTTCCAAGTTCAGTATTTTACGAAGAAGTCTATCATGTTCGACGCTATCAACGCTTTAGAGAGATCGAGTAGCAGCAAGAGTGTTACATTCTTTTGATAGATGTCACTGTATATTTTTTCAGAGACATTGAGCAGAGCGTCTTGAGTGCTAGTGTTTCTTCTATAGGCGTATTGATTTCGGTGGAGTAGATTTGACTCGTCCAGGTGAAATGACAGTTGATTTGTCACCACTTTCTCCAATATTTTGGACATTACAGGTAAAAGACTGATGGGCCTGTAGTTTGATGCTGCATTTAGGTCACCGCTTATTTGCAACGGTCTAATAATGGAGTTTTTCCATTGGTTTGGAAACGTGTTGGTTGCTACTGATGTATTGATTATCAGACGAATCCATGGTGCTGTAACTGGGAAACTGTCTTTGAAATATTGAAGACTGATACCATCATGTCCAACTGCCCAAGTGTTTTTCAATGAGTATAAGATATTTCTTAACTCCGGTAAATCGACAGGACGTGGTCTCCACCTGACATCAGCCCACGAGGGTGCAGTGGGGTGTGAATTTTCAATTGACGTTTCACCTGGATTGGTACACACCTCACTGAAAACTTGAGCCCCTACTTTTGAAAAGAATGTGTTGAAGTCCGTGGCTGTTGCCAAGGGATTTTCAAAATTCCTTATACAGTCTAAATTTTTATACGGGGCTACCTCACTGATGATTTACCAGGTTTGTTTCGGGTTATTTTTAGCCGTTATCAGTTCCTGGTGGAAGTGAGTTTGTTTCGCTTCAATGATTTTCTTTCGAAGAATTTTTTCATGTTCCTCAGATCTCCTGTATAAGGTACTGTTTGATCTATTGTTTTTGAACTCTCGCAAGTTAGCTCTCTTTATTCTGCTCATCTCTTTAATTTCGCCAGTAATCCAGACAGTTTGTTTTGGCTTGTTTTTTTTTTGGTGACGTAAGGTGTGCATTCATTGAGAGCTGCTGTGAAGTTCTCGTTGAAGATGGACACTTGAATGTCAACATCGTCAGATTGCATCATATTCTGGAATTCGGTGGACCTATTGAGTAGTTTTTCTTGAAATAGTTCCGCTGAATAGTGCCTTTTCGAGCGATAAGTCATTAATATAGAGTGGTGATCGGAAATAAAAGGTGATATCATTTTACCAAGTATTGTGGTGGAATTATTTGTGATTGCCAGATCGAGGAGAGTTTCAGAGACTTTAGTGATGCGAGTCGGTTCTTTGACCATTTGTGATAGGCTTAGTTTATACAGCAGTTTGCTTAGCTGATTTTTTTTTGACCGTTAAGTCAACATTAAATCTCCGAAAGTAAAGAATGACTTTTTTGCCTGAAGGATTTCTTTGAAGGTTTCCTCAATGAAATCTAGTGTTAGACTTAGGGGAGACGATGGGTGCCGGTAAAGGCTGCCAATGGTCATGGATTTGTGTTTATTAATTTGCACTTCTGACCAAACCATTTCAATGCCTTCGCAAACTTTATTCGCTAGAAATGAAGATGTTGAGTACATTTCTTTCACAAAATACAAGATCCACTACCTCGGCTGGATTTAGCTCCATCGTAGTGATATAACACGTAATCAGGAATTTTAAAAATTGAACTTTGGGTTCGTGAATCAAACCATGTTTCTGAAACACACAAAATGTCAATTTCTTCAGTGACCAACAATCCTCTGATTTCATCCAATTTACCATTCAGGCTTTGAGCTTTTATATGCTTAATTTTAATTTTACTTATATTAGAACTCTTTTTAAAGGTAGCAAAGTTACTATCTCGATGGGATCATTCCGAGGATTCATCGATCTTGTCTACGTTACCCAGGGTGTTTGGCCCAGCATCTGCTATGTAAGAAAGTCTACTATTTAGCTGGGCAGCGGCAGTTGAGGTGGTGCGGTGCGGAGGTGACCAGACGCTCAGCGTAAACGCGGCATCAAACATTTCACAATGTGAGGGAACGAAACTTTTCCTGAACCCTAAAATCGAACTGAGTGTTCGTGAACTTGCTTTCTGCCTCATTGAATCGTGAAACTGGAAAACAGTCATCAAATGCATTCCGTTGTGATGAATTTTATCGTTCAAAAACAGACTGGTGCTGTCTGCAAACTCTGTCTCCACTCGCAGTTTGTGTAACAGCCCTCGGTGCTGCCTCCCTCCGTGGTCAACCGCAACATCCCCTCCTCCCTCTTCCGCATCTCCTCGTCACCCCCACTGACGTGAAATAGAACAAATTTACCAGGAATACTAGCGTGGAGACAAAAAAGACCAGATGCAGTAACACAGTTGAATGTTGTGAAGACTAACATAAAATACAGTGATAAATTTTATGCCATTCTCATCTGTTATTGCAAAAATTTATGTTGAGTGTATATGAGGCTTAATTTTGACATTTATTTCACAAAATTGTGTTCAAATTTCTTTACCAGTAAGTCTTTCTGTCCTTTTATTGAACACTTTTGGCGAAATAGTGACGTTGAACGTGAAAGAGAGAAAACAATTTCTGTAAATGTGAAACATTGTGAAAGTGAGTTAGTAAAATGTGAAACCCTGTACAGGTCTGAAACAATAGACCTTAAATAGTCGCTAACTCAAATCTGTGTTTCACTGCTAGAACATAATTCCACAATGTGAAGAGAATTTTCAGCAATATGACGCCTTTCGAGTAGCTCAACATAGCAATCTTCACACGGAAAAATTGCGGTAATATTTTTCACAATAAGAGAGCTAGAGACGCCAAGCTGGCTCATCGCAAGCATCCTGTTCCTACTCCCCCCGTTCCTGTCTACCCTTTCTTCTCTAAGTCACCTCTTCTCTAAGTCACCTAAGTCACCCTCTAAGTCCCCTCCCCTCCTAACGTGGAACAACTAGTGACGTTGTCTTAAGCGTCGCAACAAAATAGAAAGGGTTCTCTTGCAAACTCGCATCTTTGGGAAAATAACGGTGACCATCTTTTGTGAACTATTTTGCTGTTACAATAGAGCATAAATGTTGAAAAATATCTAATGTACACAATCAATTTCTGATTCACCAAATTAGCTTACATTATTATCTTGTTCTTTTGATGGACAATTTTGGTTAACTAGTGACGTTAAATGTGAGAAGGGTAAAAAACTTCTTCTTCTAAGAAAAATTTGAAGTTAAAAAACGAAATAAACTTGATCTAGCAACTTCAGAAATAATTTGCCATGTTAAACACAGTTAGCCTGTGTTCACAGACAGAACATAATTCCACAATGTGAGGTAAACTTAAACAATACGACGTTTATCGAATAGCTCACCATAGCAATCTTGAGATGGAAAAGTTTAAGTTCTTTTTTCATTTCTTTCTTTTCCCATTTTCTTCCCAAAGTAGGACAGCAAGCGACGCTGCTTTGCCGACTTCAAGCATCCTGCCCCCTCCCTTTCGCTCACCCCTTGTTCCTCTCTCCTCTGCTATC
>JACJUY010002139.1:34808-45246 GCA_014220935.1 Platorchestia sp. MABIK
CCTCCCTCGATTTCCCATTGGCAGTTTTTTTTCATCTACCTTTAAAAAGCGATGTCTTTTTCTTTAACTTATGGAACAAAATTTAATTTTTATTTCCAACTATCAACGTCACAATGTATCCATTCAGAATTCGCTCAACTACTCGGAAGGTTGCTCCATCTGAAAAAACATCCTCCAGTGCAGCTTCGTACGAAAAGCTCAGTAAAAAGCGTAACGCACCAGCCATAAAGAAGAAAGGCGGACCCAATAAATAAACCCCCTTGAATCCATCAGTTCAAGGTCCTCAAACACTCAAAATGACAAAGGCTTCTCGAACGTTCATGAAGTCTGATATCAGCAAGTGTTTCTCAGCCCCTAAAACATCACTTATGATGACTTCAAAATCAGAGTCATCCGACACGGGCGAAAATCTCTCAGGCGCTACTTGTAATGATTCAGCTCCCAAGAATAATTCATCTTCTCAAGTTCCGACACCTCCTACGGGCACACCAAAAGCGAGCTCAAGTAATTGCACAATAGCAGCACTCGACTTTCAACCCCACGTTTCAAATGATGCCCGAGAAGATCCATCATCCACAAGGTCAACAATATCGAGCAAGAAAGATACCTCAACATGAGTGAAAATCCTTCAAGCGCCGCTTGCAAAAATTCAAAGTACGTCTTAACTTCTCAAGTCTCGACACCAACTACGCACCCAACCGAAGCGAGTTCAAGTAATTGCACACAAGCAACACTTGACGTGCAACTCCACACTTTGGACTGTGCCCGAGAAGATCCATCCTCCACAAAGTCAACTCTCTCGTGTAAAGAAAGTTCCTCATCACTGGCGGGAGCTGCCACAGCACCACCGCCAGCGCTTTCGTCTCGTCCCAACGATTGCGTAATGGCGACATCTCTCCTGTCCTGCGTCACTGAGGAAGCTCAAACTTGTTCACCACCGACGAAGACACCAACACCAACGTCATCATTAGAGCGCGAAAAAATTTTAGATATGAGCGACCAGTCAGAAAGTGAAAGGGGTAATTTTAATTAAAATTTTAATGATAAATTGTGTGTGCGCCTTTCAGGCGGCGGAGTTGGGTTTGAAAATGCATGCGCAGCAGCTGATTTTGACCCTAAATACCTCAGAGCGTAAACTGCGAGGATGACGTAAGATTTTCAGTGGAGAACAGTACAAACAGACCTGTTACAGCTTTTGATGGGTACTTACACCCTCTTCAAAGGACTAGTTCCAAAACTATTCACGAATAACACGCTCTCTCCTACAGCTGCATTTCCCAATAAAGCTTTGAGACAAAATTGTCCCCCAAGCCCAGCGTCGATGTTTTCCACGGTATCAAATATTCAAATGATTACAGAACAGCTTTTTGCTTTAAATTATTGTATCAGCGCTCATGATTTTACGCCGGTGGTAGCTGCGAGTAACCACCCTTGTGCGAATTCCCCTCTAGACACTTTTCTTGTTGGAGACAACAGTCTCACACAAATCAACAGAGATGACATTGATAGCGCATGCAAGATTCACACCATAACTTCGGAACGTCTCAATGATCTCTATGATGAGATTGAACGTGCACCTTTTAGGAACTATATAATTAGTTTCAAAGGTTTCAGCCTCTCATCCCATAACCTTACTAAGTTAAAAAATCTGATCATGACAAGGAATCTTTTTCTCATATTTATGTGGTGAGTGCCTGCAGTGGTTAAAAATTGTACATGGCATCAAGTCTGTGCAGAAAAAAAGGTCTTAAACTGATTCCTCTGCGAGCAAATGCAAAAACTGGTACTGTTAATGAAGCGTACAACAATATCCGCACTTGGCCTATTACGCGAGAAGACACGCATCATTTTCATCAAAAAATTGCTCTAAGATCATCTCTGAGACTAACTTCACATTTTATCTCCTGTGTCAGAAACTCCCCTGACCTGAATAAAGAAATTGAATACTCTAATGATTATGCAAAACAGCAGAATGAGTTGAATGATTGTTCTAAGCTGAAAGCCTTTCCACATGAAACCTCCAGCAGCATAAACCGATGTTTGCCTTCATTTAACAAACCCTCTCCCTCCCTCTCCTCCCGATGTTTGCCCTCATATAACAAACCCTCTCCTCCCTTTGCCACAAACAATTGCGGAGTGCCTACAAAAAATAGGTTTTCATTGCTATCCAATGCTGATGCAGAGGATGAAAAGCCCCTCTCAGACACGAGTGTAAATCAACATCCAATTACATACTCGGAAGCAGTGAAATCAACAGGAAGAGAAAAATCGCTGCAAAATTGCAGTCGACAATCGATGGAAAATCCACCATCCAACTGCATGCACAATCATCACCAGAAAAATAGAAATGACACGAGCATTTCTCTGTTCTCTGCGGATCCCCATACATGAAATCACCACAGCCGGCCCATTCAGAGCCAGAAAAACGCAAATTCTCTGCACCTCTCAGAACCTCTTAATGATGTAAAAAGTACGAAAAAAACGTCTCCACCCCCATTTGTGAACGCATGAATTCCACAATGGATGAATTGAAACGATCATGGAAAATAGAGCTGATTCCCACCAAAGCCGATGGACAGTGCCTCCTCATCTACTTAAATCTGATCTACTTACAAAACAACCAGCATCAAAATGGAATTACAATTCCTTAAAGACTGCAATCCAAGCAGAGAGTAAAGCAAACAAAAGCACAAACGCTAAGTTTGTTGACAAGAACAGAGGAGACATGCAAAACCCCATGGATAATTACATTGACGACAAACATTTTCATCAAGCTGCTGTAGACCTTATACCACTAATCATCTCAAATGTGACAGGCCAAAAACTCCCCATCCTGGATGAACAGGATCATTGTGTTTTGAAAATTTCAGTCGATCCCTCTTTAGAGTGCATAGTCTCGTGGCTCACTTCTTACCATCAGAATGCTGAGTTTGATTTTATTTTTTTCTTTAGTCCATTGACGCAAGTTTTTTTCGCAGGAATGGCATACTTTATGTCGTGCCCAAAGTTTATCTTGATCTCCAAGTTTCACTTGAAAGTAAGAATAGTACGCTCGCCTCACTTATTCACTAATGTTCCTTGTTTGCTTCGTAGCGGTGAATGTACCCACATATGTAACAGAACGCATTCGATCGAGTCTCACATTTCCTTTTACTTGTTTGAGAAGCCATTTTATCCTTTAACAGCTTTCTGAAATATGTACATAAAATATGAATTTTAATAGGATTTTCATGATAGGGTTTCATTTACCAGCACTGTGCAATTAAATTTAATTTATATTCTTGATTAAAATAAAAACACGGTCGCGTCGCACGAAAACTAGCTCTGATCTTCACGAACGAATGCCATGTTCGGAATCATTGACCTCAAATCTTTTAAAATCAACTGTCAGAGCTCATGTAACCAAAAGTGTGTTCTCCGGGTTATCATATCCCAAAAATGCCGAAATATAGCAAGGACTAAAGAGCAAAGATAGTTGAAAGTTATCTTTCTCACAATGGTCGTTAGTTGCAGTACAAAGGGACTTTGTCAGAAAATTTAATCAACGAAGGCCTTCCAAACAATGCAAACTCCGACTCTGGAGTCCAAACTCCGACTCCACCTTTCCAGCATTTTACGACTCCAACAGTGACTCCACCTATTCACAATTTTGTGACTCCAACTCCAACTATTCACAATTTTTAAGATGAATATTTTATTTCTTAATGGTTGCAGGTGTTGCAGCCTGTACATATATTTATTGTATTCTATATTTACGAACGACCTTTTAATTGGCCAGAGAAAGTTAAAAAACAAGTTTTACTAAAATATATATCTACCCAGTTTAAAATTCATGCCTTGTTTAGGTCGACAGGTAGCAGAACAAAATGAAACATGGCCGCGGAAGGTCAGAAGTTCTTCTATCGGCCGCTCTCGACCACAATTTCCCGTTCGACGGCTATCCGCTAGTCTAATTTGGCCGTAAACAAGCCGGGAAAATCAAGCCGGTATTTGTGTACTGGTGAATCTGGTCTCACAGATACGGTCATTAAGCATCCTTAAGAACGTCACAGACGTACATACCTACCAAGCAAGCAGCAACTGTGTATTATAGTTCAAATTGTTATTAGTCAAGAAGTTTTTAAAAACCTTCCCATACTTTTTTACATCGATAAGCTGCATTTCCTAACAATAGATTCAATTTTCACGGAATATTTTTTACTGATAAACAAAAGTTATCAGATGCCAGGTTTTTCATTTTATTTGAATGGTATTTTTGATACCCTCCAATCAAGCTGATTCCCATTGTAATAACATAGGCGAAATCATGCACAAAAACATATATTTATTAATAAATTGATTGAGACACCTGGCATTTTATTATTTTTATGTAGGGTGTTTTTCTTTTAGGACAAATTTAAACCATAGGTTGAAAAACTCAAAATGAATCGATTTACATGAATAATAAAATACCAAAAACTCCTCAGTTTTGGAATTATAAGGAATTAAAGAAACTTTGAAACCTGAAGTAGGATCCCACGTGCGCGCCAATGTAAGCGCTACACTTTTCACTTCAAATTAATCCAAGTCAAGTTCATTTTATTTCAAGTCAAGTTCAACTTAATTCAAGTCAAATTCAAATTAATTTAATTCATGTTCAATTCAATCCAAGTCGAGTTCAATTTAACCTAACTGAAGTTCAAATTAATCCAAGTCAAATTTAAATTAATCCAACCCTAAGTGACATAATTACTCTTTAATTTGAGCGTTTTGGGATTAAATGTGTTTCTTTTGCGTGTGATGCGCAAGACAATCGTTTTTCCTTTCAGCGAGGAATTCATAAAATTTTCGCCGGTGTTGCAATCTAAAGACAAGCTGTCGTAAAATGTGCTAGGTCACCAGCATCAAGAGACAGCGTGATTCAGATCTTTGACCGGCGTAAAAGAGACACGTCAATTATAAAAACTTCGTATCATACTACTCATTAAAGTTGTTTTAATATTTTATATTAATTGCAGTAGGCATCCATTGAAATTTTTATGTTCATCAGGTAATTTTATGTTACACACACACATAGTATAATAGTATCGAGGATTTATTCACACTCATATAGAGATTTACGTGCGTGAAATTCCACTGTATCACATGTTTTTATCTGAAATCATATGCATGCAACTACATATGATTACTATTGAACCATTGCAGATTTAATCTTATAAAATATAAACCAATGTGATCCACCGAGTACTTATGTACGATTCCGTTAGAATACAATTATATGATTACATTACGACACATACATTCCTGCATTAGCAATAAAAATGTTGCCATCTCTTCAAATTAATAGGCCAAGGCAAATATATCATTTATGTCGATGAAACAAATTGTAAATTTTTTTTTACGAAAATCGTTTGGACGAGCGACTTCGTTGCTAAATTTTATTTAAAGATTAGATCTACATATCGTTCCATGATAATCTTATGTAGTTGCATGAACATGTGATTTCATATATGTGATAAAGTGGAATTCTACGAAAGTAAATCTCTATTTTAGTGTAAATAGATCCTCGATACTACTATGTGAAACATAAAATTACCTATTGAACATTGATATTTGAATAAAGGCATACTACCATTGTGTCAGATTTAAAAATAACTTCAATCAGTAGTATAATACGAAGTTTTTATAATTGACTTGTATCTTTCACGCCGCTCAAAAACCTGGATCACACTCAGCCTCCTGATGCTGGATACTTATCACATTTTACGACAGCTTCTCTTTAAATTGCAACACCGGCGGAAATTTTATGTATTCCTTGCTGAAACGAAAAACGATTGTCTTACTCATCACATCCAATAGATACATATTTAACACATAAAACGATCAAACTAACGAGTAATAATGTCAATTCTTAACCCAATTTAGGGTTGGATTAATTTGAATTTTACTTGGATTAATTTGACCTTAATTGACTTGAATTAAACTGAACTTCACTTGGATTAATTTGAAGTGAAAAGGTACAGTCTTGATTGTTTCGACCCCACTAAAAAGGTTTTATGATATTTTTACAATAAGAACTGCAAGCATTTAACGGTTCGGAAAAATACTTCAGTTTCAAGCTATTAAGCATTTAATAATGTTAGTTCGTTTTCTTAATTTGATGAAATAACTACTAAAGTTTATCATTGATGGCTGAGTGTTAATTTCCTAACGAACATTTGAATTGAAAATTCTTCGTAACTGTAGAATGCTCGCAGGTTTTTTGTCAAAATAAAAAACTGCTATAGTGGGGTCGGACCTATCAAGACTAGCGCTAACATTGGCGCGCTCGTGGTATCCTACTTCGAGTTTTAAAGTTTCTTTAAGTCCTTATAACTCATAAACTAAGGAGCTATTGGCAGTTTATCATTTTTCGGGAAAATAGATAGACTTTGAGTTTTTTACCAATGATTGAAGTTGGTCCGCACAAAAAAAAAACACCCTATATATATATATAGTGTTGATTATTCTAAAACAATGAAATACTAAGCGTCTCCTTAAACAAATAAATAAATAAATTTAGGAATTTAATTTGCATAATTTCTCCTATGTTATTGCAATGTTGAATTCAGTATTGAACAAATAAAATTGGTTGGTCCGTCTTGGTTGGTTGTTCTGTCTCCCTTTCACGCTTAATGATCGAATCTGTGTTGCGAGTTAGACCAGTGCACATGTACAAGAATATTTTTATCGCCCATTTTACTATTAGGATGGATATACTTCTTCATGCTCCATATTTAGAAGATTTGTGGAAAGACAATATCGAATCCCGCCATTTATGACAGGTCGTGTGCACTATTATATATATTACTGACAGGCGTCTTCTGAGTGGGTAAAGTAGGCAGTACCCACCAGAGTTTCATAGATAAATATCAAGAGTTTTTCTATTACGAAGTACGCACCAATCCAACGAAATTATAATAGTTGATTCAATTACTATGCTCAAAATCCAAAAAAATCATAATATACATGCAGATAAGGTAGGCAAGATTTGCACAGTTTTTTCTTCTTTGTATCTACATATATTCTGCAGGGTAACAATGCAGAAAAGGTGTCATATTATTGCTCAACACTATGTTGTATCTCGGATAAAGGAGGCAAAAGTTGTTCTGCATTTCGTCGCAGGACCTGACATTTTCGGAACGTTTTGTTTACGAATAAAAGCCAATTTTAGCTCCTTTGTGTGGAATATGATAATGTCTTTTATTCTCGTTTGGCTTTTTACTATGTATTTGACACTTTCTTATTTTAATAAGCACCCATGTTCTTTTCATTTTGTATTTTTTGGTGCAATTTGGAACGTTTTCAGCAAGAAAATTTGAACTGTCGCATAAATGCAACAATCATTGCAGCAGAGATAGTGCATTGCTTATAGTTGCTACATGTGTGTGACTAAGTGAAATCTTTGCTAGTGTTGTGTTTTTTCTTTCACTGCAGCTCGCTTACATTGTATTTTAGTTTTTTTCATGTGTCCCAATATCTATATTGATTACCTTACAACATTGCCAAATCTTTCTTAAGAATAAGGATTATTAATTATATAATGCCGAGAAATAGATACTATTCCAGTTCAAATTAAACATGTAAAGTAAATGGTGAAATGCAACATAACTCTTGAAGAACCAAACAATATTCAAGGAATAACTTTAGATATGAGCAGAAACTTTCATTATTAATACATGTTTACTTGACCTGGAGATATATAAGTAAACAAAACAAAGATCAATTTGAAGTACATTGGTACATAGGTTGCTGATAAAAAGTAACTAATATTCCAGTTATTAACATCAGAATAAGCTAATTGAATTTTCATTATCAATAGTGGAAATATAACCTGAAACTAGAAGTCCTTATGTTTTAGACCATGGCTTCAGGTTTTTGCAACGACTAGTCATTATCAGTACATCACAACCTAAAGACTAGAAATATTTATGATCACAACATAACATCAGGTTTCTGCAAAGACTAGTCATTATCAGTCCATACATCGAAGCAAAACCACAAGATAGACTAGAAAAGATCGATATAAGGAACCACTGTAACAGAATATAGACACATTATATAAGAGCGTATAGAGGTATTACTGTTTACGTGAGCACAATGCATTTGGTACATCAGCTGAGCTGTTCTGCAAGTAACTTGCAATACATTTGCTACTAGCATTTGCTACTAGCATCCTATGTATTTAATTGAAGGGGAAATGAACGAAACAAAAATAAACAGAATGAATTTGCGATGCTTTCAATTACTACATCCGGCTTTTTTCCTGTAAAATTTGCATTATTGATCCTGTACGAATATTATATTTCGCACTCGTAGGCGTCTCATATACGAGTATATGTGTCCGGATCCACAATGACTAGATATTAATGACAGTAATAGGTAATAGGTATAAGCGCTGTTTCGAACCTCGAACAAAATAATCAACAAAAACATTGCAAATTTTTAACTTTTCAGCAAAGTATTTTAACTGAGTTTTGTTTAATTTCGGTTTTAAATAATTATGAATAATTTTAAGCAAAAATTAGAATCGAAGACACCAAAAAATAGCGACTCCAAATTCGACTCCACCACATCCGAATGGACGACTCCGACTCCGACTCCACCACATTCTCAAACAGCGACTCCGACTCCGACTCCATCACATTCAGGAAGCGACTCCGACTCCATCCTAAAACATGCGACTCCGACTCCCGACTCCGACTCCGCAACCCTGGTTAGAAGGTATACGAGGGAAATCGTAAATCAAAATAGAAAACTGTAGCGGACCAAGAACAGATCCATGAGGAACACCAAAATTGTTTTGAAAGAATGGGTACAATTTGTCATCTAAGCGGACTGCGTGAGATCGAATTGATAAGTAACTTTCAAACCATTACATGTGTGCTACGAAGTTCAATAGTTCTCGTAAAAGTATATTAGATCATGTTCAAGTCTATCGAAGTAGGAGTAATAGTGTACATTCTTTTGATCGATGTCACTGTGTATTTTTTCAGGGACATTAAGCAGAGCGTCTTGAGTGATATTGTTCCTCCTGTTGGCATATTAATTTTGATGAAGTAAATTTGACTAGTTCAAGTGAGATGACAGTTAACTGGTCGAGTAAAAGACCTATGGGACTGTAGTTTGATGCTGAATTGATGCCACCAGTTATATCGTTGTGATGGTGTCAGGAATAGAAAAAGCTGTAGTTCATTTACTTTCATTCCTGACGTTCAGTCAACATTCCAGTTTAGTTAGAAAAAAGTGTGAAGAAATAGATTTGGTTTGGCTCAGTGCTCAGATAAAGAAACAAGTCTTTCATTAAATTAAGAGCAGTCTTTACAAGCACTTATCAGCATCTTAGCTTACAACTTTAAAGCGTTGAGGAAATACGTTAAAATTGAGTTCAGTAGCCAAAAATATTTGATTCGTTTTAGATGAGTTCAACGTAAATTTGATGAATGAAAAGAAACAGATTGAAAAAATATTGTAGAAATTTAACTTATAACGCAAATGGTTCAAAAATCAACGAGCATTTTCAATGCTTTCAAAACTCATTTGTATCTTGCCATAAGAAACAAACCACAAACGGTACTCAGACCAAATATTTTACCCTTCTTTACCGATCACCTGTCAGCGGAATATCTGATCAATATTGTATTGAAATTTTAATTTACAAGAAAACCATTTATTTCCAAAAAAGTTGACACATGTGATTCATGACAACATATTGGCTTTTAAAAATTTCTTAGAGAAACGTACCATACGAGGTGTACTAATAGACAAACTATGCGAGGCGTGTAAACCATGCGTGGCGTGCTAAGACAAACCGTACGTGGCGTGCAAATAGAATAACCCTCCTGTCAAGGGTTAATTAATTAAAAAATACCATCACTTGAATATTTTATATTCCAAGAGATGGCTGACAATTTATTAATAATTTTAATACTATTGGATAAACAATTCTTCGGAATTCCCAAAGTAGTTATTAAGTTATTAGTTGATCACCATTCGGTAGAATGTCTAATCAATATTGCAAAAGAGAAACAGAAAGTTTGTAACATAACAAATCGCATGAAAAACCACTACTCTCCTGAAATATTTCAAGAAAAGCTATTCGAAAGATGGAGTGAATTTCAAGGCATGGAAAATACCGATGATGTCAATCTACAAGTTTTGCTTTTCAATTAAAATTTCGTATCCGGCCCTAAACGAATGCGCAACTTTCACTCGAAATAAAATTAAGTCAAGAATTTCTAAATGGATAAAAAATGAGATAAAATAGTTTAGCAAAGCTTAAAGAAATTTGTAGCGTTAGCACAAACTAAATATTTCAGACAGTACGCTTAGAAGACTATATATATAAAGATCAATGTACGAGGAGCTCGTGGGATTCGAACTCGGGACTAGAAATTACCACGCCAGCGCACTATCGACT
>JACJUY010002139.1:62936-79904 GCA_014220935.1 Platorchestia sp. MABIK
ATTGTTGTTTCTGTTCGGCTTTTGGTTGGTTACTGTGGGTGGATAGAAACGCACTATCTCAGCATTGCTCTGAGGAAGGTACAACGAGGAGAATACGGGAAACTATTCATTATTAAGTCATTACATAAATCTGGTGATTTCGATATAGCGTCAAGCTATAGACCAATCAGTCTCAAGCTACAGACCAATCTATAGACCAAATATTAGAAAAATTAATACCAAACCAGCTCTCTTCTTACTTAGACGAGTCACATCTACTTCACCGCAATCAATATGCGTACAGAATAAACACCAGTACTCAAGCTTAACATGACAGAAAAAAAATTTACAATAATATGGATAAAAAAATTAGCTCTCCAACTATTGCTTTATCTCTCCAAAGCTTTCAACAGTGTTAAGCATAAAAACTTCTACAAACAATTTCAAACCTCAGAATACACACTCAGTGGTTTTAAAGCTACCTACTAAACGCTCTCATGCAGTGTGCTTGAATAACAAAATGTTACCATTCAAACTTAATAATTTTGGCGTTCCCAAAGGTTCAATCATCGGCTCGCTCCTATTTTCAATTTTAATCAATGATTTCCCCACTATGCCGGCAAACACAAAAATTTCAATGTTTGCTGGTGACGTATAAATCGCCATGACAAGTTCGACAGCGGATTTGAAAGAAACACAAGACAACGAGAAAAACCTTCAAATAAACCTGAAATTGTGGTATGACCATAATGGCCTCAAACTTAACGCAAGTAAAACGCAATGCACTATTTTTGGATCGTAAAATGCGACCAGAAATTCACCACTCACGCTTGGCTTAACATTTGGGAACGACTAAAATTGGATCTGTAGATAAGGTAAAAAATATTGGTTTTTGGTTCGAGATAAATATGACTTTCAACTCACACGTAGAAACAGTGTGCAACAAAATCAACGGAATCTTAATGTTCTTCCATCGCATTAAGGACACACTTGACGAAAAGTCTAGGAAGACTGAAGACTGAATCTAGTGATTCAGTCTTCAGTTTTATCGCGTTTGGACTACTGCAGTCTAGTGTGGGGAGATTTATCTCAATATCTTCAAAAAGACTTGCAAAAATGTATTAACTTCGCAGCCAAAGTGGTATGCATAGGAAATTTCAAGAAACACGATCATGCCACCCCTCTTTTAAAAAAACTCGACTGGACTCCCATACCGAACAGATTCATGATCCAAAAAGCTCGACGAGTGTTCACATCTCTGAACCTCCTTTAGAGCAATGCAGATGTAGTAAAAAAAATTCCATACAATATCCCAAACGAAAAACCAAATCGGAGGAATGATGTCTTGGTCAGTTAGCGTTCATCTAACATGGGACAAAAAGCACTCTCAGTTCCTGGAGCTCTTCTGTGGAACAAGCTTCCCCAGCATATCAAAAACTCTAAAACTGTAAAAGAATTTAGAATAAATGTGTCACGTTATTTTGCATCTCTGTCATAGGGCCTGTAGCACTTTGATGTAAATTTCCCACTTACCTGAAACTTTGGTTTTCCTGAAATTTTTGTTAGAAAATTAGCAATCATTTCTTTTTTCCGTTCGCTGAGATATTCTAATATTGATCTGAATTATTTCTGTTCACTAAAATGAGCAACACAACCGTCAGCTCAATGCAGCGGAATGAAGGTAGTTATTTTCTTAATTATTAGTAGTATTCTCTCATACTTTCTCATCTTTATTTTTTATTTTCTATTTTCTGTATTTATATTTAACATCCGTATGATAAACAAACTCTGAAATACATTTTTGTGTGCACATCAGGAGACAGGTTTATAGATGTTTGGATTGTGCTATGTTTTAAATAAATCAATTTTGGCCAACGTTGTCTCACTATTTCGAAATCATTCACGATGTTATCATCGATTTCGGCTGAGCTGGGGGGGAAAGGGAGAATTTAGCATTTTTTAATTTCCTCAATTTTTCTGTGCGTTCAGCGCACACTAGTACTGAACTTTCAAATCAGAAATCACAAAAATTTCAGAAACTAAAATTATTACTCTGGACCACTGTTAAATCTGCCTCTACGTGCCAAATTTTGTTAAAATTTGCCACTCAGAAGTAAAATCCGGCCACAATAGTATTCCATTTTATCTTATGTACCCATGTCCGTATAATGCTGCTGAAGAGAATACCGATAGGATGTGAAACTCGAGATGTTTTTTTTTGTTATTGTTGTTACTTGACTGTAACCTGAGCTTTCTTAAAAATTTCTATTTTGAAATTAAAAACCAGTTCATTTTAACGTTTTTTGAAGTCATTTTTCTTTTTAGTTTTTTCCAAATAGTTTCTCACGATTACAGTGAGCGCGACTGTCATTTTCGACGTGGTAGGAGATAAGCTGTTCAGTATCTTTTTATCTTTAACTTTTTTTCCCTGATGTTCATTTTCAACACGTATATATATATATATCAATATGTGTGCGTGTGTGTGTGCATACATATGTAAGCACGCACAATGTACATGCATGGATATATCTGTACATACGTATGTAGGGATTTGATGTCTACAAAAATGTATAAACATGTTTCTATCTCTAATTTTTTACTTGAAAGCAATCCGGTAAATTAATTTCATTGCTCTTGCAAAATGATTCAAAAATAGATCTATCACTACCCCAGAGAGCGCTTCTGTGAATAGGAAAGATGAAAAGTACAATTAGACAAATGAAATTAAGCTCAATTTGAGCATTTGAATCGTCGAAAAATAATCTTTCTGTCCGCATGTTGAACAAGCTGTGAATTTTAATTTTTGAGTATATGTTTGTTTACGCTTTTCTGCCAAAATTTTGTAGATATTTTCAACTCATAAGTGATATCTGACTAACACTGTATCTCCATTTTATCCCATGTACCCATGTCCGCTTGATGTTGCAGAGAATACCGAGTGGATATGAAACCCGAGATTTTTTTGTTGTTGTTGTTCCTCGACTGTAACTTGCGATTTCTTAAAATTTCCGTTGAGAAATTAAGAACCCTTTCTTTTTTACATTTTTCGAAGCCGTTTTCCTTTTACTTATTTTTTCTTCAGGTTATCTCTTACGATTGCACGGAGCTTGACTGTCATTTGTTTATTATTATTGTTCTAATATTCATGTTCGACACGAATATATATGAATGTGTGTGTGTAAGTGGGCGCGTGTATGTGGTTGCGAACGCATACATGTATGTCTATGTGAGTGTGCACATGGTCATATATATATATATATATATATATACACATCTGCATATGCATGTTTTTATTCTTAATTTTTTGCGTGTAAACAAAACCTCAAGACACATCACATTTAACCTAAAGCTCTGCGACCTGTTAACACTGAACAATATATCAGAATACTTATTTATTGCACTTGCTCAATGATTCAAAAATAGATCAATCACTACCCCAGAGGGTGGATCTGTGAATAGAAAAAATGAAAAATATAAACAGGGATATGAAATAAAGAGCTCGTGAAAAAATTATCTCTTTGTGCGTATGCTGAACAAGTCATGAATTTCATTTTGCGTACAAATTTGTTTACGCGTTTCTAGATGTGCGCGTTGTGTTGCGTAATGTTCTTCTTAAATTACTTTGTGACCAACCTTTTCTCAATACTTGATAGTCATTTACGACGGTGTTTCTATCCGCTTCGTTATAGCGTTTTTTGTCTTTTCTTACCTCGATTCAGTTAATAATTTAGGAATTCCAAAGAATTCTTTAATAGTATTTAAATTTGTTCAAGTTGTCATCCATGTCTTGGGATATAAAATATCCAAGAAATTATATTTTTAATATAACTTGCCCTTGACAGGGTTAATCTATTTAAACGCCACGTGTGGTTTGTCTATTCGTACGCCTCGTATGGTACGCTTGTCTAAGGATGTTTAATATTAAGAAATTTTTAAAAGCCAAAATGTTGTCATGTATCTCATGTGTCAACTTTTTTGGAAATAAACGGTTTTTCTTTCTTTTTATTTCTTTCTTTCTTTTCTATTCATACACCCCGAATTATGAATGCATATACAATTTATCTATAAGCAATTCGATCAACTACTCGGAAAGCTGCTTTATCTTGCAGAATTACATCCTCCAGCTCAGCTCCATACGATGATTTCAGTAAAAAGCGGATTACCTCTGAGACAATCATTGAGTGGAAGTGTTGACAACCGAATGTCTCACCAGTAAAATTATCAGTTCGAGGGCCTCGAAAGCTCAAAATGGCTGTAGCATCTCAGACTCTCAGACCGTCCAGAACTCTGGTATCAAGCTGTCACACACACACCCATCAAGCCGTCAATCCGTTTCCGTAAATTTCTCTGACGCTTTTGATGCAAATCATGTGAATCCCTCTACCCCAACTAGCAACAACACATTAAACGACCGTAATACCTACGCCTATCAGGTAACGAGCCAAATATGCATTCTTTATCTCTCAGTGCGAAGCAGTACAATCAAAAATCCAACTTTTGATGAATACTTACATCCTTTGCAAATTTCAAGTTTGCAAATCATTCACTAACTAAAGAATTACTTGTTTCTCACTACAGCACACTTAATGAGAATATTAAAACAGCGGGTATTTTTCCAAGTCCATATTCGATATCTTCTAGCTTCGAATTTTAAGCTCATGATACAGCAACGCTTCAAATTTAATTTGCATGTAAGTTTCTTTCTTCCTACATCAGAGATCCCGGATAATTCACTCAATGTTTCAAATCAAATCAGATAGAACCTCTTTACACTTTTCTCGTTAGAGGTAATATTCGCAGTGCAATTAAAAGAAAACATTGAAAGCTCGCTCAAAATTCAGACCAAAACTTCTTGACGCTTTGATGATTATTGCCTTGAAACAATTGAAGGAATGCCTCAATTCAAAATAATACTATTTGCAACCGAGATTCAAGCCTCTCGACCCCTGGCCTCTCTAAGATCAAAGAACTTATGATCAAGAATGCCTTTTCTCGCATTTATGAAGTATGTGCCTGCAGTGGTTAGTTATTGTACAGGGTGCCAAGTTTGTGCATAATATTGCAATTGCTTCGAACTAATGCTGTAACTGATATTAACTGATAACTGATATATTACTGATATATTGCTGTAATCCAAATATCGTTTTTCAATATTACCGATTACGTATCGTACCGCTTTGATGGCGTTAAAAGGAGCAGAGGTACTAGATCTTGCTTTTTCGTGGAAGAAGTATGCGAAGATATAGAAAGGGTTTGGCTAAAAACACAAATAAATAAATATAAATCCGTCATGAGCAGCCTTTCCAGGCCCTATCAGCCCCCACAAGCCCAACATAAGAGTTTATTGACAAAACTTTTGAAGAAATTCGAGCGACAGAAAAAAATCAATTTTTGTTTTCGTAGATTTTAACGTTAACTCAATGAATAGAACATTCAGTTAAGCAAGTTATTGTTCAAACTAAGCCTATTGAAAATGACGATAGAACACTTGCATTAATAAAACAAACATCGGCATCCACGGATGCTTTATTTCCAATTGAAGCATGATACATATCACCTTTTACATTGGTTTTTCAAATGCCTNCTATTCTCAATCTGGCTATCCCAAAGAATCCTACACCAATATTCTGCACAGTAATATCACGCTATGTTTCAGACCGCGACTCTATAGAAGTCAAATTAATATTGCAAAGAAAAGAAGAAATTTTAGTTATATGATCTATCGCTTTAAAATTCACTACTCAGCGGAACTATTTCATAAAAACTATTATACAGGTCCACCGAATTTCAGGTAATTTCAAAGCCTGATAAAATCTGATGATATTGACGTACTAATTTCAATCTTTAATGAAAATTTTACAGAAGCTCTCAGTGAATATGTGCCATAAGCCAA
Organism: Platorchestia sp. MABIK; assembly: GCA_014220935.1. Taxonomy (NCBI): domain Eukaryota; kingdom Metazoa; phylum Arthropoda; class Malacostraca; order Amphipoda; family Talitridae; genus Platorchestia; species Platorchestia sp. MABIK. The sequence goes on from JACJUY010002139.1 coordinate 68,809, forward strand.
CATGCTCTGTTTTATTACGTACGAAATTAAAGAGCTAAATAGAATAAAGAAAACTTAATTGCGTGGGTACAAAAAGAATAGATTAAATGGTACTCAACACAAGAGACAGAAGAAGCGTGAAAAAATTATTAGGACGAAAATCGCGGAAGCAAAACAAACACACTTTCACCAGGACTTATAAACGACTAAAAAATAATTCAAAACAAACGTGGGAAATCATTAGTGAGGAAAACAATGTAAAAATTTAGACTGCAGAAGTAATTTTGAAATCCCCAAGGAAAGAGCCTCTGATTTCAACACATTTTTCAAGTGTAGGTGCTCAAGTTTTTAATAAAGTGTATAAAACCAATTCAAATCAGCCTTTAGGTGAAGCCCGCTCCCTACTGCATCTGCACGTGCACCATCAGGTGGAGACCACGTCCTGTCAATTTACCAAAGTTACGAAATGTTTATTTGAATTGTTTAAAATGAAAAAAACAAAAGCTGTCGTACATGATGTTATTGGCCTTGAATGCATTAAAACAGTTTCCCACTCTCATTACTATTGATTCGCTCGAAAATTAATACAGCAAAAACAACGAGCAAGTTGCGTGGCCAGTGGAAGCCCTCCATAGTTAGACCGTTGCTTAAACTAGTAACATTAATGCGGCATCAAACTACAGGCCTACAAGTCTTTCATCTGTCCTGTCCAAAATATTCCAAAAAAATAACAAATCAACTGTCATCTTAGTTGAACGAATCAAATTTACTTCATTGAAATAAAGATGCCTATAGGATGAACACGAAGCTAGGCGATAGGGAGGAACACTCAAGATACTCTGCTTAGCATTTTAGGAAAAATATACAGTGATATCGATCAAAAGAATGTTACTTCGTTGCTGTTGCTCGATCAAAGCGTTCGATAGCGTCGAACATGAGCGACTCTCGAAAAATGCTGAGCTTACGATCAAACACTGAACGGTTCGGAAGTTACTCATCGAATCGATCTCATACAGTCCGAGTAGATAACAAACTATCCCCATTCATTCAAAAGAATTTTGATGTTCCTCAAGGATCTATTCATGGTCCGCTATTGTTTTCCATCTTCGTTAAAGATTTCCCTTCAATGCCACCTAACAAACGAATCTCAATGCATGCTGACGATGTTCAAATTACAGCAATAAGTTCTGCTCCAGAATTACTGCAGACGCAAATAAAAGCTGAAAGTCCGTTGAGTAACCTGAAATAATGGTATGACCAAAATGATCTCAAATTAAATGCGAACAAAACATGATGCATGATATTGAGACCCAAAGAAATAATTAAGAAAGTTCCAAGACCGGGTCTAACAATAGGCAATGATGAAATTAAGCCATTATAGAAACAGTGGAAAATGTAAGCGTTCGATTCGATCAAAATATGTTTTTTTAATCTCGCGTTGAGATAACTTGCAACGAAATTCACGGAAATGTAAGGTTTTTCACCTTATGAAAATTATGTATGCTCGACGAAAAATCTAGATGTTTGAAAAATCTAGATCTAGTGCTATCGCGTTTTGACTATTGCAGCCTAGTATGAGAAGACATACCTCAATATCTTCAAAGAGCTGTCTAAAAATACATGAATTTTGCGGCAAAAGTAAATTCAAGAAAAGCGATCATGCAACCCCTCTCCTAAATAAACTCGAGTGGACTCCTAATCAAGAAAGGTACCTCACTCATTAAGACTAATATGTACGAATTTTCTTCTCACTCAATGCCATTATTCAATTCTTCTCAACACTGTCAAGAACTAAAAGCTGAAATAGAGAAAGGATATCTTAGTGAACTACCATTTATCTGGTATTGGACAGAAAGCTCTGTCAATCTCCAATGTATTGCTGCGTAATGAACTTCCACAGAGTATCAAAATCCCTCAAACAATGAAAGAATTTAAGACTAAAATCACCCTTCATTTTGCGTCTCAACAATAATTATATGCTGCACTTCATACTGACGAAATAGTTACGAAATTCTTACGCTCATTACTAAATATTGGAAAATTTTCGATCCACAGCATTTGCAGTGTGCGTAAGCGATGCGATCGCTTGTAGGGTTTGCATCGCGAGATTCCGGATGATTTGGGGCTGAAATTTCCCGGTCCGGGAATTCCTTTTTTTCCCGGGAGTTCCCGAGATTCTAAATAGTATATGTATTTCAAGATATTAGTGAGAAAATAACTTAAAATCATGCTGTTTAATATGATTGATATCTTAGCGAGCTCAAGATAGGACTTTAGTGTCTTAATATTAGTGCAATTTACATCATTACACAGTGTAGTCGACACTATCTCAAAATATAATTCAACTATTTCATCAGAATATTTTTGTGGTTTGTTTTCGCAGGTAAAAAGAATAGACTGAAATAGATACGATGGCAACGGCCGATGTTGTAGGAACTAAAGCCTTTGTGTGGCGATACTATGTTAAGATGCAACTGGAGAAAGTACGAAGTGTATAAAGTACGGCAAGAGTTTACTTTGCAAAGGCTGGTCTACCAGTGGTTTGTTTCGTCGCCTAAAGAGTGAACACAACATAGTGAAGCCTGAAACTGTAACCCAGTTGAGTCAACTAGTAGTTGAGAAAAAAGAATTCGCATTGGAACAAAGCGCCCTCATGCAAGGGGAGCCGTAGTGAAAGCACTAAACCTAAACAAACAAAAATAACAAATTTTGCAATGGTACATCAAAGCACTCTGGAAGAACAAGTGACCAAGCTTGTAGCAGTTGATGGCGTGTCAGTGAATACAGTTACAATGAATTTATTCATTACAGAATCCTTCTAAAATAAAGGTTTTTCCGCTTCCTAAATCGCCAAATGCTGCGATGGGCATGGGCAACAGATTACAATGGCATAAATGAAAAATATAAGAAATCCTGGGATTGTCTGTCTGAAATCCCGGGAACCGGGTTTTTCAATTCGTCCCGGGATTACAAACCCTAATCGCTTGTGTGCTAATAAATATTATGTGAAAACACAGAGCAGTTAGTGCAAAATTACTATGCCACCGACATGTTCTTTTGCTATACATACTGTATTTTTTCAATTAATTATCAACTTGTCACTTTAACTAACGTGTCACTTCCTAATATTCTTATTGACCAGCATTTTCATAAGAAATATAAATATGTTACCTGGACCAAAGCAGGTTCTTTGAGGCAGTTATGTTAGTACTATTTTGATATGCATACACGACACGATAGTCATACATGGTATTATAGCCTGTGAGGCTAGTTATAAGTAATGAGATATTGTAATATAGCACGCATGTGCAAGTAGTAAGTTATAGTTATAAAGTAATAGTTATTAAATGTGGCAAAAATAAAGGCAAATACCTCTAGACCAGAGTGTCGACTAGAAGGCCGAAGGAAGACGTAGACCAACGCGGTGAGATGTGAAGATCCGTAGAAGCGTCCACCACATTGAACTCGAACTTATCCCTCGAAGGGGTGTTAAGTTGCGCAGTGGACGAAGGGATGCGGACTGGACGACTTTAGCACTTTAAGATTGCTCTCCACCATGATGGCAATCTTCACTAATAGCTGATGATCACAACAGGTGGTAATCTTAAAAGTTCGATGAGGTAATTAGTGGAGATGTTGATGTTGTTGGTGCTCATGATGTTCTGCCTAAGCCTGAACAGCAGGTTAACGAGTATGGCGTCGATGGACTAGTCAAAGTGTCTATGTTGCAGTCATAGCTACCCGTAAGTTAGCGCCAGCTACTGGTGATGTATTCAGTACTACTGTTATAATTTTTGTTTTCCGCAAGGAATGGTATTAGTGGACCAAATCACGGTTGAATGGACTGCAGTTGTCGCTCGCCCGCCTCATATGAAGATGTAGGACCAGAAGGGAGGCTTTACCGGGTATGGGGCACAACCAGATATGGGACATAACCTTATGTGGGACATAACCGGGTGTAGAGAAAAATGCTGCTAGATGGGTCAGAGGAGTTTTAGTGATAACAGTTTATTAGAAAATGAAAAAAATTACTTATTGTCACCACAAACCTACGAAGATAGGATCCATGAGCGTGTCTTTCGAATTGGTCTACCACTAGATCTTTGTCAAGTGCAAGGCGCTGTTCTTCACAAACATATTTGTCATGCTTATCGCCGTCTGCTGTTTAAAAACTTCACGTTCGCCTGCCACCATCATTCCCTGGCTCTGGATCTCTAAGTTTTAGCGGAAAGAAATGTTTCTATAGGGGTACCATCAGATTTTGGAGAGAAAAACGATAATGCAGTAGGTTTTAATTTTTGAACAGTCTTATGACATTCAAACTTTTAAACATTTGCCTGTTTTAATAAATTAATTTTGGGGTTAACGGACTCAAGTTAAGGAAAGTGAAATGCAATGGAATTTATTAAGTCTGTTAATGATTCATAAATTTGAGTGAAAAGTTGAATCGTCAACGTCAACGTTGACTTTGTAAATTAATGATTAATAGTTTTGTACCCAGATCAGCAAAACAGAAATTTGTAAACAGAAATTTCAAAATAGTTCAAGCAGAATTTCAGCTCTGGAATTAATGGAATGGACGGTGTGAAGACCGCGGCCTCGAAAACCTTAACCTAGGCTGGGAAACGAGACATCAGTAAACCACAATTATGTTTTATTCCATTCAAGCCGCCAGATGGTAAAAAATCTTGTACATTGGTTTTCAAATGCTAATAACTAACATTTGGAAAAGTGACGTTTATTCCGGTGGAGACGGTACCCATTTCCGACGCCATGACCAAGTGGGGAATTATGGCTAAGTTTCCTTTTTTCCCGGCGGGGAGATTCACCGGGGTGACATTGCAGGGAATCAAACCGGCGATCCTTCAAGGGAGAGGCACGCACTTTCAACCACTATGCCACGGTTACCACGAGCAGCGTCGTGCTTCCAAACCTAAGTCGAAGATCTCTAGCATCGTCTCACTCCCCGACGCAGAAAAACCTCCCTGCACCAATAGTTCATATCATTGTTGGCAGGATAGCGCTGTGCAAAACAGGTAACTTCATACTCTCCATCATATCACTCACTACACTGGTCTAACCAAAAACACATTCTCCTGTTGAAGAGCGGATGGCTCGCTCTCGTATCGTTCTCATTACCTCAGCTCGCACAAGACCAACTCATGAATAAGTGCCTCTGCAGTCCAATTACATCAACACGCACTCGTCTCTAAAACAGCGGAGGCCCCCACGCTCGCTTTTAAGATTCTAAGTCAGCGAAGCTGTTGTAGTAGCCCTTGAAGGTCTACATTCGGTAATTAATCATAGACGAAAGTTTTTATATTATGTTTATTTCTGTAATTACTGGTAATCCCTATACTGACCAAAGCCTTGGCAGGTTTACTTTAGTTTTACCTTGAATGTAATTGCCTTTCAATGATTTCAGTTTTCAGACATCTCACTTTGAATGAGCTCTTCCACGATTTCATTCATATGGAATAGTCATAAATAACTTAAAATAGCTTCATGTTATAAGCATAAGCTTTAGTTTAGATATGTTGGTCTACCATATGCAAAGAAGACTGGCCCCGTTGAATTAACGTACTTACGTTACCTCAGCTGTAGATGGGCTTTTTGGACTTTTATCTCCTGCCCACATTGCAACTTGCAGCGCTCATACCCAATCACTAGTGCAAGATCCTTAGATGCTAATTAGAATAGCTACGACTTCTCAGACCGTCGCCAATTCAAACAACTTGAGCAATACATCCATTAAAACGTCATCAGAGCAGACCACTAAACCAGAGTCATCCAACCCTTGTAATAATCTCTGAACCGTCTCTGGCAAGAATTGGATAAAATTTTCAAGCAAACGAGCTTCTACACCTACAGCGGCATGCACACCAGATCTCAGTAATTGCATGTTGCTCGTACATCGCACAACTCCTCACTTCCATCCGCGCTTAGAGTGAACCATCGTCAACGAAGTAACAAAAGTCAAGAAAAACTTGAACGCTTATGAAATATAAAATGTAGACACTTATATTGTTTGAGCTAATTAGGAAAATACAAAGTAAAATGAGCTTAAGAAGTGTGAGTCTATGGGCAATTCTACTTCTAAAAATGCTCGAAATCACACAAACCATAATTTCCTAACAAGCAAATGAATCAGGTGACTCTAAGCGAAAGAGAAATAATGTTCACACTAATACAAAGAAGTCTTTACTTGGCATTTCTTACGCTACAAATGCCACTCATAGTCCAACGGTTATTTTTATCAACACCCAAGCCCTAACGATGCTGCGGTGGAACAAACCTTACTACCCTGAGAGAGTAAGCTGAGAGGCCAGCGCAAATTGGTCACCGCAGAGCAATACAGAACCAACAAATTATGTTTGATGGATTTCTCCATCCGCCAAAAATTTTAAGTGTGCAAGTTATGTACGATATCATAGACAATATTCTCTCACGGCTGTTTTTTTGCTCGCAGTGGCACAGTAGATCAGGGATCGGCCTTGCATGTTGGAGACGAGGGTTCGTATCCCGGCGCTGGCGCGGCGATTTTCCCCGTTGGGTATAAGGGAAAGCTCAAGCACAATACCCCACTCAACCCAGGAGTCGGAAATGGGTACCGGCTTTACGGGGGAACCGTCATGGTGTTCTATATATAGTGTTAGTTATAAGACATTTGAAAAACCAATGCTCAAGATCATATGTCTCAGGCTTGATTGGAAATAAAGCATCCTAAGATGCCGATGTTTGTTTTTTGTTTGTTTTTTCAATGAAACCTTGAAACATCAGATGCCGCAGAGCCCATCGTTCACTACTGCATAAAAGATTCAAACAACAACCAAGCAGCTATTTGCATCAATATCTAATACAAGTTCTTTGTTCTTAAGCCTGAGTTCTGTGCCAGTATATCTCCAAATTTCAACTCCAACTGTCGAAAAAGTAATGATGTTATGGTGTTGGGATGTAATTTCTAACCGCACTTAAAAAAACGATCGAACGTGTAAAATTTAAACCATGTCCTCTGGGAGTTTCGATGATCTTCCGAACGCCATTAACCGTGTGCCTAAATTCAAAAACTATGTCATCTGTTTGCAAAATTTCTGTCGCTCTCAGGCCAAGCTCAAATCGAACTTATTACAACCAAACAAAGACTTTCTTGCACCTACATAGCAAATGCTAATAATGCACAGCGGTTTGCAAAGCGTTGAATTTATGCAAACAATTAGGGGTTAAACACTTGAAACTCGTGCAAAAACTCATAATAACAACGCAATAACTTCCAAACATAGCGTCACACTCAGGAAGGAACACCTTTTTTGAAAGAAAGTCACATTAGAATTTCTCCGTTACACACTACGAGACCACATCGTTCACATTTCAACATGACCCAAACATAAGCAGAAATGTATAACACACCAATACAACGAGGAAACAGCAACGTGAAACGAATATGGTCTACGTTTGCTCTAAAAATGAGTACTCAAACGCACATAAATACATCATCAGTCGGCAGCAATCTTTCCCAATTGAAATCGTTTTCAAGTTGAACCTCCAGCAACTCCCGCAGCAACAAAAGCACCTGAATGATGGTAGGCAAACTTTTTTCAAATTCAATTTAAAGCTGCTATACCGTGAGTACAATAATGAATTTACAAGATATCTAATAACACAACACAAACACTGACTGTGAAATGCCTCTCATTAGTGAATCATCAGCATGCCATTACCTGTGCAAAGACAGTGAAAATAACTGGATAAGCAGGCGTGCCTCTAAATCGCGATCAGAATATGATAGAGGAACAAGTAAATACTTATATTTTAAATTACTATTATTATTACGAAAAATTAAAAATTAAAAAATATCCGCTTTGGCAAAAACGAGTCGTGACACTGACTAAAGGATAGAAAATGGTCAAAATTAATCCTAGCTTATTTCACATCAATTATTGAACGCCAAATTTCACGAATGGGCTGGAAGAAGGAAGAGACTGTGAAACCAGCACGCCCTTAGTGCCCCTCCAGCACCGTGCAACGATCACTGTCACGGGAGAACAAATAATTAACAAATTTGTCAAATTATTCGGTAACAACTGCTCATAAATTTCTTGGTTAAAATATAAGCCACGTCAGCTCAATTGAAATAGATCCCACGCTGCAAAATAGATTGGTCCGTACGACCGCGTGCGTAAATTTAGGAATAGCTTCGCAAGATTAAAGGATGGGCAAACCCGTAGCCTCGCCGAAAATACTGCAAGCTCGAGAGTTCAGCTTACGTAATTTCTAGGAATAGCTTTCTAAGAATGATTTAATTATAGTCTAAGTTAGTATGCTAAATACTAAGTTAATTATAGGAACTTTTAAATACAGTCGTACAAATTAACTTAGAGCACTAGTTTTAAATAATACGAGAACACGAAATTTAATTATAGTAGTAATTGCAATAGAAATTTAAAGTGCTAATTCAGTAAATTTCTGGCAACGTTACGTAAATTCAAAATCTCCTATTATATTTTAGGTAAGTGAGGCAGTCTACTTTGAGCTGTAAGTGACGCCTCTAACGTGAAAATGAGACGCTTACCATTACGGCGACTCACATAAGTAAAGCAGCCGAACTCGAGTGGCGAAGCAGAAGTGTGAAGCCCAGGGGGCATTGGGGCGGCCAGGGAAGACTAGCCCATCATGGCAACGTCAGGATCCACTCAATGAAGGAGCGACGTAGAACGGTTGATGCGTCCAAGACACCAGCCACAATAAGGGTCTAATCTTAGAGTACGGCTTAATGAAATGAAGAAATGTAAAGATGGTCAGGTCAGGCCGAAGGCAGGTGCGCAACGACGCCGATGCTGTTACTGAGACTCCAGAAGTCACTTTTCCTTCGGTGTTTTTAAGAAGAAAATTTAATTGTGAAGTACACCAAATATTTGCGCCTTTTCTCTTCAATTAAATTTTAGTGAGATAGATTTTACTTTAATTTAATTTTCAATATTTTTAAGGGAGATATTTGTGAAAAAAACCTTTGCCATAAAGAAATACCAGAAGAAAACATTAGTTTTTCTACATCCTTCGAGCCTACTCATATGATCAAAATAGCATACGCAACCAATGCTATGAAAACCAACACATGAACTAATTTTTTTGCCTCTGATTCATCGTATAAAAGTGTGCTCGAGAAAAATCTAGATTAGATTTCATCGCATAAAAAGTGCGCTCATCGAAAAATCTAGGTTATTAGTTATTCATTCTTTTGTATTATCACGTTTTGACTATTGCAGCCTAGTGTGGGGAAGCATACCTTAATACCATCAAAGAGGGTAACAAAAGTGTATGAATTTCGCTGCCAAGGCGTTTGGAATGTTAACTCAGCAGCAATCATGTAACCCCTCGTTTTTTAAACACGACTGGACTCCTATCCAAGAAAGATAGACTGATAGCTAGGACACGGCTGAGAGAAATTTTCAATTACTGTATGGTTCCATTAAATCAAGAAATTGAGTGGCCTCCAAGATCCCCGGACCTATCACCGTGTGTTTATTTTCTATGATGACACTTGAAAACAAATATTCTAGTTACCCTGACATCACAGAAGAATTGAAAGAAAGAATCACGAAAGCATTCAATGTACTAAAAAATGGTAGACTTGATTACCGGCGTGCCAAATTTCGACCACTCGCACGAACACAAACTTGAACACAGTCTTTCTCCATAAAAATAGGATAAAAAAGGGGTAATATTGAGGGAGCTGTAACTTTCGAAAGCATGTACCCATCGACTTCAAATTACTCTCAAACGAAAGAGTAAAACATTAACTCTCTCCATACCGTACACACGATCCTAACTGTTTTTTGAAAAGTACAGAAATTTCTAGACAAGCCTTTCCGACTCGCGCGTCATCAAAAAATTTTAGTTGACCCGCTCGTAACTTTCGAAAGTATGCACCCTTCGACTTCTTTTGCCATGAAATGGTCTGTTGATTGAAAGTAACGTTGAGGATATTATTATTTCTTACGTTAGAATAGAGCAAAGTTAGATGTTTCGACAACGCGCGAGTTACGAGTGGGTCAACTAAAGTTTTTTTTGACGGCGCGCGAGTCGGAAAGGCTATCGAGAAATTTCTGTACTTTCCAGAAAACCGTTAGGGTCGTGTGTACGATAAGGAGAGAGAGAATGTTTCACTCATTTTTTTAGAGTAATGTGAAGTCGATGGGTGCATTCTTTCGAAAGTTACGAGTGGGTCAACTCAAGTTTTTTGAATGACCCCTTTTTACCCCATTTTTAGGGAGAAAAACTGTGTAAGTTTGTGTTCGCGCGAGTGGTCGAAATTTGGCCCGCCGGTGACTTGATTTCAGATTTTGGTAGCATAGATGCATGCCAAGACCAGTGCGCCGTTTTTGAGAACCCATCTAAGATCCTTACCGAATTACCCTGACAAAAGGGTAATTTCTGAACCATAAGACGTACAATCTTGAAATTAGTACCAAATTAAAAAAATGCTCGTGACGAGTACAACATTTTTATGTAAGTACAAAATTTTTTAAGCCCCTGTGGGGGGCAGGAATCGGGGCTTTCGTGGCCCCTCAATAGTACGCCGATTTTCTCTACAAGGCTCATTTTAAGTGCGTTATAATTTCCGAACTATTCCACCTAAAAATTTGAAATTGGTTTCATTTTAAACATCAATTCATTCTCCATGCCTGAGTGTATAGTAAAACTCTCATATGTTTCCTGGGGAGGCATGGATAAAGCTTTTCCTACCCTCTCAATGGTCGGCCGATTTTCTGTAAAAGGATCATTTTGAGTGCGTTAAAATTTCTGAACTATCCCACCTAAAAATTTGAAATTGGTTTCATTTTAAACATCAATTCATTCTCCATGCCTGAGTGTATAGTAAAACTCTCATTCGTTCTCTGGGGATAAAAGAGAGCAACGTTCTCCTAGCCCAAAAATTCGCGCTGATGAATGCCGCGGTCACCTTAGTTATGACGCGCTGTCTAAGTGTGCTGGTCATAGCCTTGTCGTTTTCGGCCCTGTACCTGCATCGTGCCTTCGAATCCCGGCTCTGGGTGCTGTTTTTTTCTCTGATGTAAAGTTATAGTTTCCATGTTTTTTGGTCACGTAGACTTTTGTGT
>JACJUY010002139.1:84972-115482 GCA_014220935.1 Platorchestia sp. MABIK
ATAACGAAAAAAAACATTCTCCTCAATGTCGACCTCAGAATATTTGACGCAAAATGATTTAAATCTGTTCAATTTACTCTCAACATTTATCCCTCCAATCACCGGTTCCTGTATTCGTTTGCTTATATTCCAATGCAAGTGCGCCCTAACGAAAGTGCTTTTCAACTATGCGCTACGAGGATTATGTTTTCTTAGTTACTAATATTCAAATGCACTGTCAAAATCAGATTACGCAACGAAAGGAACTTATTTTTCTTCTGCTTATCTGCAAAAAAATTTTTGTTTCAACGTTTTACACGGGTATTACGATCCCGATGTGTAATTATCAACCAAGAATGGTAATATTCAGATATTTTGAAAACCAATGTTAAACATGTTATATTTTTATTACAATGCATGAACTGGTATTCCAATCAAGGGACTCGGAAAACATGTTTTACATCATGCAACGAAATTATGACATTTCCATGCTTATAATATTGCCACACAAAAGTTTACGTGACCAAAAAACATGGAAACTATAACTTTACAACAGAGAAAAAAACATCACCCGGAGCCGGAATTCGAAGGCACGATGCAGGTACAGGGCCGAAAACGACAAGGCTATGACCAGCACACTTAGACAGCGCGTCATAACTAAGGTGACCGCGGCATTCGTCAGCGCGGATTTTTGGGCTAGGAGAACGTTGCTCTCTTTCATCCCCAGAGAACGTATGAGAGTTTTACTATACACTCGGGCATGGAGAATGAATTGATGTTTTAAATGAAACCAATTTCAAATTTTTAGGTGGAATAGTTCAGAAATTATAACGCACTCAAAATGAGCCTTGTAGAGAAAATCGGCGTACTATTGAGGGGCCACGAAAGCCCCGCTTCCTGTCCCCCACAGGGGCGTTAAAAATTTTGTTTATACATAAAAATGTTGTACTTGTCACGAGCATTAATTTGGTACTAATTTCAAGATTGCACGTCTTATGGTTCAGAAATAACCCTTTTGTCAGGGTAATTCGGGAAGGATTTTAGATGGGTTCTCAAAAACGGCGCACTGGTCATGCCAAGGTTCAGTGAACAAATGATGTTGCTAATTTTGCTGAAACTTGAACTGAACTTGAATTGTGACGTAAATATTTTATTGTTTGACTTTGCTACGCAAACATGTTTCTGACAGCCTTCAGTGAAGTCATTACAGGTAAGTATTTTTCAAGATATTTTATTCGTTGTGAAGCATACAACTATGAATATGGTCGAAACTAAATAAAAAATTCAGTAAATAGTTTTTGAATTGTATAATTTTTATTTCGTGTTCCGTTTTCAGGGAACACCCTGTAAATGTGCCCCACGGTGTATACATAACCTCGCAACGACAGTACGGGAAACTTCTCACCTATAAAGACAGGGAATGTTCCTGTATGGGGGGAATCTTCCATGCACCAAGCACAAAAATATCCATGTCCGCAGACGATGTTCAAATTGACACCAGTTCGAGAACTGAATTACTATGGGAAAAAATCCCCACAGGGTGTCCGCGGGATTGACTTTTTTTCCAGACCGTTATCGCCCATGTGCTAGTTTTTTCTGAGAGTGTTTTAGCTGGTTCAGGACTCGCTCGCTTGCCATCAACCAGTACGGACGTTTCTTGGTTCTTGCCCATGATTGACTCCTCTGCCCTGATTTCTCCTTGGACGGACATGTTTGGCCCTGGTGGTGTGGGGGTTTCCACTCGGCATTTCTCCGTACGGTATTTTGGAGTTTCGCAGGATTTCCAACTCTTTTGTTTTGGTTATTTTTTTGGTTTGGCTTATTGAAGTTTCTATTGATCCTCTATCGGTGGTATATTAGGGTGGTTTATTTTACTTAAATATTTCTTGACGAGCACGTCTCAACTTTCGTCCTCCCAGCTCGCTTGGTTTAAAGTGTTGTAAGCGCTTCTCTTGGCTGTGGGGTGACTTGACTATCCTCACATGGGATACTTGCTCTTGTCTTTTATTGATTATCTTACGACTTTACTTGATATTTCTTGACTTAATTGGTTCGATTGTCGTCCTTCATACTGTCTGGAAGTTGGTTATACTAAGAGCACCAATTCCTTAGGTAGGTATACTATAACTATAGTGAATTTGAGAAAACTGAACATAATTGAACTTCTGAACAGAAATTTAGCCAATCGTCATTATGCTGAAGTTCTTTCCTTCTCTCCCCACAAAGCATTCCTTTGGGTCCTGTCTACGGCAGCGCACCTGGGTCAACGTGGGTCAACGGTGTCATGTCACAAGGTACTAATACCCGTTTGCTAAATTTTCTTGTAACAGTTATTTGAATTTATCAATACCATGATTTGCATTTATTACAATATTGTTAGATATTTGTACAGCTCCTCCCGCGATTCTCCGGCTAATGTCCACTGGTGCCGCCTCTTGAACCTGCAGTGAAAACGAGTGCGAATCTTGACCTCAGCTACGTACGCGCTGACCGTCCGCTGTGCGGACCGGGAAAACGGCCACGAGTGCTGCTGAACTGAGAGGCCTTCGAAGCTGCAACCGTTCATTAACTGTCATTGGCAGGCGATTTGTTTCATCGTAATTATGTTGTGGGTTTTAATCAGCCGTCGAAGTCGACCAGAGGTGCCGGGTGGCCCACTGTGACTTAAAACCCGACTTTATTCACATTAACCTGAATAATTAATGGCGACTCATGGTAAACTTACTTCTGTTTTCGCCGTATTACCAGATGCAAAAATCAAAACTAGAAGCATCTTAACAGCCTGAAATAGTGGACCGACCAAAATGGCCTCAAGATAAACACGAATAAAACGCAATACGTTATTTTTGAGTCTAAAATGCGACTACAAAATTACCAAAACTCACATTGTGGTTTTGAAGTGATAAAATCGAGCCTGAAAACAAAGTAAAAAAACTCGGTTTGTTAAAAACATTGCCTTCAAACCATCCTTGGAAACAATTTGCAATAAAATTAGCGAAGCCTTAGTTTTATGATCGAATTATGTACACACGTAATGAAAAGACTAGATTATAGGTCATTCATCGTTTTAATCGCGTTTCGATACCTGCCGTCTAGTTCTAAGAAACATGCCATCAATATCTTAGAATAGAATAATAGGAAACATTTATGACCTTGACAGCCTGGGTTGAGTGCGAAGGCAAATCTAAGTAAAGCGATCAGACAACCTCTCCCCTGACGAAACTAAGCTGGACCCCAATACCATTTATGACAGCATCATTCGTGAATGATGTTGCTAAATTAGTCATTACTAGAGCATGCGTACTTCGATTAACGAACGTGATATTCCAAGGATCAAATTACCTAATAACAGACCTTTTCCAGTGTCACATTTTCACCCATCATATTTTCATCAACATGGGTCATTATTGTGAATGCACCCAGGCTCGAGTAGCAATGTAAAGACCATGTCTTTCAAAGCATTTCTACAGGGTAAATGGCAATTTATAGTATGATTTTTAACTTGAGGTTGGGTCCGCTGAAATAAATACTGTCTATCCAGTAACGGTGTGGTTTAAAATGCTTGGTTAAAGAGTTGCAAGAACTTGAAATTTGAAACGTAACAGAAAAAAACGTATTTTGAGAAAGACATGGAAATAATATGTAAAAGTTAGGAAAGCATTTTCAATATGTACTCAAGATACCAAATTACAGCCTCAATTATTAGAACAAAAAACATTAACATTAGGGAAGGTATTTACAAATGATGTTCAACATGACGCTCATTCAAACACCTGGGCCATGATTGCCGGACGTAAACGAAATTCTTCGGAATGAATCTGTGTTTCGTACTTCAACCTCTGCCCTCACGGGGAGACAACTATAGTATCTATAGGGATTAACACTTCCATGTTGAAAATTTGAGGTACCGAGTTGAGAATCAGGCAGGCCTGGCCTTCTTTTTGTAGAAATAAAATATGTTTTTTGCTTTGTTAAGGCCCATCTTTTCTCAGTTTACTGCTGTTCTGTTTTTAAGCACCTCTGACTTTCTTCCTGAACTTTAATCTTGTTTCCTAACCTTCCTTTGACTCTATACTAAATGGTGCCCTCATCCTTCCGGTCTTAGAATATCTTTGTTGTGGTAATCAATCTACTTATAGTCAATCAATCAATCAACATCAACCTTTTCAAATTTTCCCAAATGTAGAAATCTAGGGGCACAATATCAATAGACCTTGGTGGCCATGTGATGGAGCGCCACTGTACAATTTTCTTGAAGATCGCCAGTATTAATGAAGCAAAATAGAACGAATAAAAAATTGCCTCCTGTAAATTTCGTGCTCCTGAGAAGTTTGAACTTTAATAACTTAGGGACTTTCTGCAAAAAAAATGACCTCAAAGAAAAAATGCATGCAAGCCTGGCTCTTATTCGCCCACCTGTCGTCGCGCAGCGCACACTAGGCGCCTTCTGGCCGCACTCTGCCGACACTGCGGTTGACGATTAGGTCCACACACTCATTGCAGACACGGGTCTCGGCCCATCTTCTCTTGCACATGCTTAATTACACTCTGCCCGTATCAATCGTTCACCGAGCACGCAAGGTATGCCTGGGGTTGCCGCCACCATGATGGATCGCTGCTAACCCCTCAGGCCAGCATGGGCTAGCCAGGATCATCGGTGCAGGGAGTGACGGAGGCAGAGGTCAGAATTCGTCACTTACGGCCTGAATGAAAATGCATATCTATATTGGCACTTGAAGCGTTTATTCAAAGTTGGTCCAAAGGTGAGTTAGAATATTTTCTCGACCCGAAGGGAAAAGATCCCCAAACGGAAATTCTCATTCACACCATTGAGTATGAAGGACTATATACTGACAGCCTTTTTACACTCAAATCAGTCCTTAGGAGTAATGCCGATATTAGCCAATGTCTAGGCTGAATTCGTTTCGCTTTCCAATTTGTGTTGCATTACCTGAAAGAGAATTGTTTTTCCTTTTTTTTGTTCGTGATGTTTCTTGATGTCCGAGGAGAAGCAGAATGCGAGATGAAGTATTCGTCACTTTTCTAAATTAACTAAAAAGTTTTCTAGATCATTATCTTCCACCTTTACTATGATTTAATTTAGCTTCTTTGAAAAATTTTGTACATCCACGGCCAATCCAGCGGTTTGAACATCGGATAACCACTAACTGCCAAACAACAATCGCGAAGTCTGCTAGAGCACAAGGAGGATCGTGTTTGAACCCGATTTCCTCTGATGTCGACTACGGAAACATTTTCAAATAATTCTGGCATTACTTTTTTAAGAAAAATCTAATGGCTACGTCCATTTACTCTCTCCGGCATTCTGTCTGGCCCGATCAGATGGTCGCCATCTGATGTTTACCTTGTCATTCAAAATATGAATTAACGTCAGACCACAAGTACAGATTGTTGACGTTGACTATTCCTTCTCGCATGCTTTGTCTGAGAACGAGACTTTTTCAAAACTTAGGTTTTCCTACTGTTTTGTGCAGAAATCACCTTTCAAATTTAACGCGACGTTGGAAATCTTCATCATTTAATTCTTGCACACGCTGAACGAGAAATGGATGTTGACTATTGTCGTGATGTGGATCAAAACTGAAGTTTGACTTAAATATATAACTCGAGCAACAGAACGAGTTCTTGTGGTTGGATTATTTCGGAGATGTTCAAATATTTCTTCTTCCATATCTGGATCTCTTAATCTTTTACGGCGTCCTTCAGGTTGTGCGCTGCGAAACGTCCCAGTTCCACACAATCTCCGGCTCTTGGCTACGAATGTTTTATGCGATGGAACATGTCCGTTGGAATATTTTGCTTCGTAAATTCAGACGGACTCCCTAAAATTGCCATTTTTGCTCAGCAAGCTCGGTGTATATATCCTTTTTCACCACTGGATACTCGCTCATGTGTCGCTAATAGCTTTGCAACCAATGAAATGTTCAATGCAAACAAACAAATTTTAATCTTTGATGAAATGGAACACCCAGAAAACTGGATTGAAATTTGAAGTTGCAATTCTTTAACGAAGTTTTATCGACCGCACGATTATTGAGTAATCTTTTTCAGCCCTTAGGGATCACGCTGAGCAGTGTAGTGTAATAGTTAGCAAATCTGATTTTTAAATTTTAAGTTTCTGTGCAAATAGAAACGACCTACATATACTCGAATCTCTGTACATTAAACAATTGAAACCAGCTCTAATATCAATGTTATCATCATTCCAATTAGAAATAGCTTGATTTTCAAAATATTGTTGTAGTATAATCTCTCGGTTACTTTTTTTTCGCACTATTTTAAGTTGTATTCTTTTTTGTCTTTTAACCGTGTCTTATTTTCTGTATTTCAATTATCTTTCACAGGTGTTGATAATGGCTTGAGCTTGAAGCCGAAACGTTCACTAATTAAAATGATTTTTAAATCAGCTGTCTTTAATATCATTTTCATTTTGAAAATTGCACGAGTGCTCCAACCTAACTTCATCATTTGAGTAAAACGTGTTTCTTTTAAAGGTCCCAATCATACGTTATAGTTTGTCCAACGAAAGGCCGGTTACCCTGTAGGTGTTTTTTAAGAACATCAATTTGCACATCACGCTAGGCTTCATTAGTTAATTTAGGCAACTTTAGGTCTGTCGTGAGATTGCATGTCTCGAGCCCAATAACTGCGAGAAATTTGTTTACCATCTCGCTTTTATCGACCTTAACATACAGTACCTAAAATGGCACTCTAGCCTTTCAGCACAGCAACTAAACTGCATCGAAGGCATCAAAATTCCTAATAGGTATTTTCTACACAGTTCTGTAAATCAATCATTTCGCTGAGCATTTCTAGTCTAGTCTACGTTTCCCTGATACAGCAAAGAAATCGGTACTGAAACAAGTTTAACCTCGTCGGCATTGTTCCGGCCTACAGACTTAGCCTACTATGAATGTAAGTAGTAATAGCATAGATAGTTACAGCGAGTTGCACACAAAACCATACATAGTAATGGTAACAATTCGTACCGCACTATTTGCATGTGCCAATGCCAACAGTGACTGTCTGAATAAGCATCAATAAAGAAGAAGAATACACACATGACAACGTAGAAACACAGGGAATAAGTACAGGTGGGCACAGTTTAGGATAGACGAGCTTATAATTAGGTACTTGACCTTTATCTAAACTCAAATGACGAGATACGTCTCCGGATAGCTCTTAAAAATGACTGAGGAAACCTGTCGGGAATCCTTTACTCTTAGGCATCATGAACCGCAAGTCGAAGACCAAATATTGATAGAACGTACTATTGTACGAAATAGATCGACCACGTTCTATTCCCTTTCAGCTATTTCTCCTTAAAGTAAAACCTTAACTTTCAGTAAATATTTTGGCATAATTCGCATCTATCAGCTTAATGCATTTTGGTCATTTGTTAATTCATCAAGCTTTAGATTGGAGTCTGATTGTATTGCTCAGCAAATTTACTTTAGCTTCCTGACGGCATCCTCTACAAAGTTAGTCTTTTTTCGAAAACCTTATTGTTGTTTGTTGAATTCGGATCTCTTAACTAAGACTTCTCTTACTAAATGCCTTTTGGCTGTTCCCCAGGTTGTTTGCTCATAGCTACTAACAATAAGAACAACTTTTGAGTACCCTGTATCCTCTCGTTAATCCTACGGTGAAATGATAAGGGTAAACTATACATGACAGGAAATATATCTTACGACCTTTACACTTTGCTATCCCCTCGACAACTTTCTACGCCCTCAGGTCTCATGACTCGCCGACTTCTCCCCAACTTTACTTCTTTTTCGGTCTCCATCTTAAGTGTTCCATTTCATGTGCATGCTACAGGGAGGGCAGGGTCAAGGTGGAGCCCAGTCGCGTTGTCCTTAATTAAGCTACGGTTTCCTAGAAAAGCGGTGCCGCTATTTTACGGACGTAATTTGGGGTGATGCGGAGAATGTCATTCAACGGCCGTTCATAAGTGTAAATTTTGGAGTTGTTTTAATGCACTGCGGTGAACATTGCGGTGAACATATGATTTCTCACACTTTCAGAATGGACGATCTAGCCAAAGCGTTATTAACATGCCTGGAAGATGAAGAGTCATCGGAAGACGACGGTTCGGAGGAAAGTGAGACATTGCGATCTACAGAGGGCGCATTTGCAAATAATGATTTACCACATGTCATAGTTGGTGATGAAGCTTTTGCTCTGCACGAAAATCTGATGCAACCTTACCCAAGACAGCAATCTACATGATTCATCGAAAGCAGTCTCTAACTATCGACTATCTCGAGCTGGAAGGACAACTGAAAATACCTGTGGAATTTTTTGCGGTTATTTAAGAATTTTCTTCCAACCTATTGCTGCTGTCCCAGACACTACAGACAAACTGATTATGTGTGCCTGTATATTGTACAACATTTTAAGGGAAGCATGAGTAGTCGGCTCCATGTCAAAAACACCTTGATAATGCACTTCCAGTAAACACTTTAAATTAAGTTCCTATAACAGGGCACAATGTTCGTTCTGGAATGAATAAAACTGGCATTCGAGAAATATTTAAAAATGACTTTAACGGGCCAGGTAGTATCAAATGGCCACATAATTATACAGCACAACATTAATATATATAAGTAGGGTATGGCCATATTTCCTATGTCATTATTTTAAATGATATGAGAAGCACACACAGACACCCACCATTGCACCACATTGTGTGGAGTCAGGGCTGCACGTCGATTATGATTATATATTTTTTTCGATGTTGATCTCTGATTTTGGTGGTATTTTTTCGATGGAACCTTTAAATGCAAATATTATTGTAGGTGCTAATTATTTATTTAAAGTACCTATAAGTAGGTATAAATAAATGAATTCCCACAAACATTGTACATATATCACTTTCCCTTAGTGTAAACTAAAATGTAGAAAAGAAAATTTTATATTATTAGTCAACAATTTGCATAAACCTACCTGATCTTTTTAAGAGTAGTCTCGATATTATTCCAAAGATTTCGTTTCAGTTGAGTTTTTAAATATATAGTCGTTACACTTCACATTATACAGAGCTTCATCATTTCTAACATAATCAATTAACATTTCATTTTCTTCGCCGTTCCACATTGTTAAGTTTACTTTTTTCAATTTTCTAATAAGTGTTTCTACAATGAATCAAAGACACCGACACCGTAAAAAACGTTCAATAAATTATATCCGGACGCAACAGCGACCGGCGTGCACCTGGCAGCACCGCAATTTAGCGGCCACCGTTCTCTAGGAAACCAATGGCATCTGAATTAATGTTCAACGTTTTTGTGACGTCATCTGCCGCTGCATTACAGCCGTAAAATAGCTGCACTGCTTTTCTAGGAAACCGTAGCTTTACTCTCGGTCAACATTTGGGATCCGTTTCACAGTGTGACGTTTTGGTCGTAAAAGTTCTGCAGATTACACGTCCAGGCAAGAGGTCTGGTCCAGACGTCAGGACATCTGTTCAAAAAAAAAATTCTGACATTGCTTAGCTTCATGATGGCTCTCATTCATCATAAATTGATTAACAGATAAAATTTATCTTCGCTGTATTTCTTGACAATGGTAGAAGAAAGCCGACCGAGGTCACGCATTTTTTATGGCGATCGACTATAGCTTTTATTTAGAATTTTTTGTTGTTTAAATTTGCGCCGCTTCGATCCGCGAACGATTTCGGGGCCGTCGCATATCACTCGCACTGAATTTATGCTAAAACTTGTTTTTCTATATGGTACCATAAATCGTCGGTGTTGATTTTTGTTGTCACCCGCTCGTTAGTCTCACACACACGCTAAGTCCTTAATTGAATGCTTTGAAGAAATAATAGCCTATTAATTCTGGCTCTGTTTGAAAAATCCGTATTTATTCAGACAAAGGTCTTATTTCTCCCCTATTGCACTTAGTTACTTCAAAATATTAGTGAACTAGAGACCCAAAAATTTTCAATTTCGCATTATGTCCGAAAAATACGTGCTTGTTTCCGTTATGTAAGATTAAAATATGTTAATTTTATTGCTAACAGTGAATTTTGAGCCATAATTCAGTGCTCGCAGTGGTACAGTGGTTAAGGGATCGGCCTTGTATGTTGGAGACGAGGGTTCGTATCCCGGCACTGGCGCGGCGATTTTCCCCGTTGGGTATAAGGGAGAGCTCAAGCACAATACCCCACTCAACCCAGGTGTCGGAAATGGGTACCGGCTTCACGGGGGAACCGTCATGGTGTCCTATATATAGTGTTAGTTATAAGACATTTGAAAAACCAATGCTTAAGATCATATGTATCAGGCTTGATTGGAAATTAAGCACCCTAAGATGCCGATGTTTGTTTGTTTTATTTAGAATGGCTACGTGCAATAGGAGAGAATTGATTTTTTGGTCAAAACGGGGACTTATTCGAGTCATTCCAGCAAAATATTAAAAAACTTTCTCATGTGTGATATGTCTGATGGAGAATTTATGATGGTTGAGGCTTAATGTTTACGCTTATATAATATGAAGTGTCCGCGAGCAGTTGGTGAATAATGAAGCATATGGTAAAACGTTAGTTTGACTCAATACTGGGTGGTGAGAAGGGTTTCACTAATTTTCTGCACAAATTATAAAGTTTTTCTCATGAAGAATCTAACGTTGAAATTCTCGAACTTTAATTTTGAAATGATTTGACATTCAAGGCGGTGGCTTGGTTAGTTTCTAGTAAAGTATCGTCTTCAATACACGTTAGATATGTAGAGAAGATTTTAAAAGTTATCACTTTATCAACTTTAGGTTATAGAAAATTCATTTCAAAGAATGGATATACGAGACTTTAAAACGTAAGAAATAGAAAGCTTAATGCCAGGGTTGAAAAGACTGCTGTGTATCAGAGACTTTATAAATTCAATTGAAGCTTAGATTATATAGATTACAAGTTGAAAAATTTGAAAAGTAGAGGATAACAGGCTTCAAGAACTATTGATGACAGCGGTTTTGACGCATATCTACATAATAATAACCGACAGATTTCACCATATGAATGGTAGGAAGAGTTTTCTCAAAAATGACCTTCGAAAAACAAATGGAATCCAAACCTTATAGTTCTGAATGTGCTGGTACAAGTAAAAAGATATTGTTCTGTGAACGGGAGAAAGAGAACGTAATATGCACTCAACGAATGAATAAACAAATCAGCATGCACGGAACGGTGCTTGTTTCGTCTATGATAAAGTAAATTTGATGTTTTAAAACGTTAGGGCAGTTAATTTAGCAGAGCAATAACTATGTAATTACGGAAATAACCTTTGTGGTATTTATACACCAGCAATAATTGGAATATCCGTCTCTATAATGTCAATATTTTCCCGCCATGTAAAATTTATTGCAAATTATTGGCGCGTCACTTTCCTTTATGCTGTGATGAGTGTTTATGATTCAACAGTTATTTCAACAAATGATTTTTATTCCAATCAAGTTGATGTACACTCATGATCAAAAGTTTAAGACCACTTGGAAATTTAGAAAAATGCCAACTTTTCAGTGATAAATAATTAAATGCATTCAATTAGGGATCGGTAATTACTAAAGGTAAAAGGTGAGAGAGACAAAAAATAACAATTGTAGCAATTTATAAATAAATCAACACTTTTAATGAAAAATGACTTTTTCAGTTGATCATAATTATAAGACTAAGGTAAAAAAGTTTAGTTTAAGGGTAATTTCCAGAATTTTAGATTAGTTACAGGCTGGCACTGATAGCGTTAAGGTTTCACCATGCCCAAAGTAAGCAAACCTTTCGAATTTGAACATGGTGGAATTACAGTAAAACTGTAATTTGCAACTTCCTATAGGACCCAGAGAATTATGAAACAGCAAAATCTAGTGGTAGACCGAAAAGAAAAATATTTCACCTGCATTGGGTGGGAAAATAAAGCGGGTGGTTTCTCAAGACAGAGGACTGTCTTCCAAGCAAATTAAGGCCCTCACAGATGCTGGTTGCAGTGCAATAACTACCAGGCGGCACTTACGACAAAACGGCATGAAGAACAAAAAGCGTCTACAAGGTCCTCGGTTGCTTCAAGTTCACTAAGTGGCCCGTTTACAGTTTGCTCGTGAGCACCAAACATGGGACGTTGAGAAGTGGTCTCAAGTTTTCTTTTTTGATGAGAAAAAATACAATATGGATGGCCCTGAGGGCTTCCAACGGTACTGGCATGACAAAGAAATCCCTCCTGAAATGTTTTCCACGCCCCATAGTGGTGGAGGCTCCGTTATGGTATGGGGCGCATTTTCCTTCAGAGGAACCATCGAGCTTCAGGAGGTGAATGGTCGGCTAACAGCTGCTGGCTGGTTGGAATGCTGCAAAGATCATCTTTGTCAGCAGAGGGTCCTCGTCTGTGTGGTGATGGATGGATTTTTCAGCAGGATAATGCAGCAGTCCACACCGCCCCCTTGAAGACAACTTTCATTCAAGAAAATGGGGTCACTATTTTGCGACATCCAGCATGTTCGCCGGACTCGAACCGAATAGAAAATGTTTGAGGATGGATGGCGAGAGATGTTTATGGAAATGGTCAACAATTTGCGTCAGTAAACGAACTTCGTGCTACCATCTTCAGGAGCTGGGACAACATTCCTCGAGCCCTCATGGAAACCCTCGTTTCTAGTATGCTACGAAGAATTATTGAGGTTATTAACAAGAATGCAGGCAGTACTTATTACTAAGCTCAATGTTTGCTCACCTCAACGTCGTTGAAGAAAGATTTCCTACGATTTTTGTGTGTGGTCTTATCATTTTGATCAATTGAAAAAGTCATTATGCATTAAAAGTATTGATTTCTTAATAAAAGTTTTGCAATTGTCATTTTTTGTCTTTCTCACCTTATACCCTTAGTAATTACTGATCCCTAGTTGAATGCATTTAATTATTTGTCACTGAAAAGTTGGCATTTTTCTCAATTTTCAAGTGGTCTAAACTTTTGATCAGGAGTGTATATCATTTTGTACATTAGTTCTTCAAACGTTTTATGTCTAACGTCAGGACAGAATGACAGTTACCCTCGGTTGAGCTAGTTCTCATTTAAAACATCTCGATCGAGTAAGGATTCATTGCAAAGTCTTTTCGTTACAAGGAGGAAAACCGGACTGTCAATGCTGAGTACCAAACGAAAGATCCTCCAGGTGAAACCAGACGCCGTTTTGACCAAAGCTGCGAGCGACACGGCATTCAATGTATAATGCGTGAAACTGATCGACATAATTCTTATGTGGATCAGTATCAGAACCATCGTTCTATCAGAAATATGCTAGTCTTCTTTTTGTTACCCAAATTTTGAGGACTTTGAATGTTTAAGGACTTTCTTCGCATACGCTGAGTGAATTTTGTTATTTCTTTTTCCTCACCAGTACACATGTCAAGTAACCTAATTGTAACCTGCAATTACTTCTCAGCGTTTACGTTAATGTTTGATTTTGTAAATATTTGAATATAAATATATTTATATGGATTTACATATATATTATATTTGGGTGGTCCTAAAATACTTTTTTTTTTAATGTTAAGCTCTCACCCTGCCGAAGTGTTCAATTGGTCCCAAAACACCCCTGCCAAAAAAGAAATGAAATCCATTAACATTTAAGGGTTTCCCAGGAGGGTTAAAGTTTCCCCCCTTGCTAACATATCCAGCATTCTTCAAATGTGGCAGTGCTTACAAGTTCATCGACTTCCAGCACTGATGACGAACGTGATCAAAATGAAGCAGAGTTTGCCTCCCAGCCTCCTCCAAAGCGCGCGAAGATTAACATTGTGACGCCATCGCTGGCAGCTGCTTTGGACAGAACAAAGTTGTCCGACAGAAAAGCTGCCTTCGTACTCGCCGAAGCAGCAAAGAGCTTGGGGTACAACGTGGAAGAGCTCAACATAAATCGTTCTTCCATCCACCGCCACCGAGAATCCCAGAGGATGAACTTTGCACGCTCCGTTCAGGATAAATTTGATCCCACTGTCAGCCTCACTGTCCACTGGGATGGAAAATTAATCCCAGCTTTAACTGGCAAAGAGCAAGTGGACCGATTGCCTGTGTTGGTTTCTGGGCTTGAAGTCAACCAGCTTCTTGCAGTTCCAAAGTTGGGAAGCGGCACTGAGGCAGCCCAGGCCGATGCTGTGGTAAACGCACTGCAGGAATGGGATATAACTGATTGTGTTGCAGCTATGTCCTTCGACGCAACATCTTCGAACACTAGCCACATCTCTGGAACGTGCACCCTCATCCAGCAGAAGTTGGGAAGAAAGCTTCTATTCCTAGCTTGCCGTCACCACGTCTAGGAATTGCTTGCGGGGCTGTCTTCAGAACTTGCATGGTATCAAATTCCGGTCCCGAAGTTCTCTTTAAAAGATTTTATCAGAAGTGGTCGTTAATGGACCAGTCATCATACCAAACAGCAGAGAAAACGGCGAAATTTGCTTTTTTCGAACCTGACAGAGACGATATCTTGAAATTTGCTAAAAAGCAGCTTAAAGAAAAACAACCCAGAGATGATGACCGAGAATTTTTAGAGCTGGTGGTCATTTTTTTGGGTGGTATTCCAGAAGGAGGAATATCTTTCAAGTCTCCAGGACCACTGCATCATGCAAGATGGATGGCCAAAGTAATATACTCTTTGAAAGTGTGGATGTTCTCTGGCCAATTCAAATTGTCAAAAAAAGAATCAAATGGCTTGGAAAGAATCCTTGTGTTCATCGTCAAATTCAATCTGAATTCAACAGATGGAGTTTCGGCTCCTGCTTCTGACTTGGCACTATTGCAGCAACTTTCTGCATTTGAAGAGTACGACAGCCAAGTGTCTAAGGCCGCCAGCAAGAAACTGGCATCTCATCTTTGGTACCTCTCAGAGGAACTGATCGGACTCTCTCTTTTTGATGCCACCGTTCCGCTTGATGTGAATAGAAGGATTGTACAGAAGATGAGCGAAGAAGAAGGGCTTGAAAATCCACCCAAGAGAGCAGTCGTCGATCTGCAAGAAATCGGAAATAATACTCCGGACGACTTCGCCTCCATAAACTCCTTGCTCCTCTTCACTCGCCTGGGTCTGTCGACAAGTTTCTTGGAGGAAAACCCAGAATCTTGGGAAGATCTTGAGGACTTCAAGAAAACAAAGGCCATCGTCGAAGCCCTGAAGGTCGTCAATGACCAGGCTAAACGTGGATTGACTCTCGCCCAGGACTTCAGAGGATTGCTAACAAAAGGGGAAGAGCAGCGCCAGTACCTTTTTCAAGTTGTCGGAGAACACCGAAAGATGTTTCCAGACTCCTAGCAATATACTCTGACAGCGATCAGGCAATAATGAGGGGCTAACGACCATGAGACCCCTGCCTTAGTAGCTAATACCCACAAACTTGTGGGGGGGGCCTGGAATGCTAGCAGTGGTGATTCCCGACATTTATTGTACATTTCCGTATATTGCCCGGTATATGCACAAGAGGCGAATCTTTGACCTCCCTGGGAAACCCCTAAATGTTGATGGATTTCATTTCTTTTTTTTTTCTGGGGTGTTTTTGGGACCAATGGAACACTTTGGCAGGGTGAGAGCTTAACAATAAAAAAAAAATTCATGTGCAGTTTAGGACCACCTGAGAGTATTGTATGTATTTATTTATGCATTTTTACGCATTCGTATTTGTAACGAATATTATGTTAAGATAGGAGTATACAGGAGCAATATAAAAAATAAATAAATAACACTCGAATAGAAGTTTGAAATAATTTTTGGTCGAAAAATTTTTGGGATCGCTGCGAAGAAGGCTGATGAAAAGATTGATTCTCAAGAGGTGTCTCAGTAGGTATGTGTCAGCGCGCTATTTAGCTTTCGACGAATTGGGTTTCAGCCTAGGCCATTAAAGTGTTCGATAAATTAAACAACGAAAAACACGAGGGTGATAAGGGAAAATTTTGTCTTACTGTCAGATAAGTGAAAGAGCGTGAGACAAAAGCTAGCCAATGAGCTTAGGCTATACTTGCAAAATAGGTGCTGATTGGTTTGTCGAGCACATGAAGCGGGGTGAAAAATTGAACTTGCGAAAACGTCGAGAATTGAATGCCAGTTCTGCGCGAAGCCCCTTTGAATGTGGGGCACGAATAGACGAATGCCAAGCAAAAAAATTTACGAGTAGAAGTGCGAAAGATTAAGAAATAGAACCGCGATGAAAATACATCGTCAAGTAGGAGCATAGGTCCGTGTGCATTATATACACTATTTTAGTGTTCAAAAAAAAATGTCAATAATGATGATTGATCAAACGAGAGATGTGTAGTGTTCATAAGTAGAGATAAATAAATACATACATCAATGAAATAAGTGACTACTTATTGAGTCAAGGTTGATGAGAAAAGACGAGAGACTAATTGTGTCAATTTTCTATAACCAGAGGCGTGATTCTTTGCGTAACACCACAACTTATCAACTTAATTAATTACAAAAATATCCATAATTATTACGGGTGGGGTAATTGGACAAAATTATCCAATGAAACATCGTCCCAATGATGTCAAATTACTTAAAACTAGTTTTTGTATTGTGAAAATATACTGTCTAAAATATCACAACAAAATGAAATGTAAATTTATGTAAATGTGATAAAAAAAATGATATTGTGGGAATAGTGAGTAGATACTTTCTGACTTACAGGTGGAGGGTTCTTTCTCGTGCTGGGAATTATCTTCTTTTCTTGCCTTTGCTTTCATTGTGAAAGAAACCTCATCCAGAAAAATTTTGCGCGTGATCAATGTGTGAACTGACGTCAGAGTTATAAATGAACAGAATGAGCATCCTAATGGGCTGTCTGTATTAAAAGATATAATTTTGTGAATTGAGTATAATTTCGTGAAACATTCGAGAGTGTTTCACCGAAAAGCCCTAAGAAAAATGGTTATGGAGAAGTAATTCTGTTTATCATCGAACTTGGTGGGTATTCATAATAATTCTAATTTTTTGCAAGGTGTATTGTTGTGTATCCAGAGCCATGCTTTACTCGTGTTAATTGCATTATCATTTGTGTGTTGTGTGGAGGTGTGCCTTTCTATATTATGAGATTGTGTTGGTAATATTAGTATTTCAGTGGGGTCGTAGGTGATGCATATCAATTAGTTTTGCAAGTTCTCGGAAAAGCGGTTGTTGTATGGGATATAACTAGCTTTCGAATAATTAGTGAAATATTCAATAGTATTATACCCTAAGTAAATTGGAGAAAAGATACTGCCTCGAAAATACCAAAAAAACATTTGAAAAATGGTCATGGAGATGTGAGTCCACATGGAGATGTAAGTACCCTTAATAAATTTAAGATTTTCAGGCTGATAGTGTATTGTTGGGTATAACATATGCTCTTGTATTACACTTGTTAATTGCATTATCATTTGTGTATTGTGTGGTGTGCCTTTCTATATTCTGAAATTGTCTTGTTAATGTAAATTTACAATTGCACACGTCTCATGACATACTGTATAAATATTTCAAAATACATGTGTGTATAAATATGTGTGTACATTATATGTATTTATGGATAAACATACATATAGATATACCGTATATAGATATGGGAATATATAGATATGTAGCTAAATAAAATCATATCTATATAAAATTATATCTACATAAAACTATTAACATAGATATTTATTCGTATATAAATTTATTTGATAGAAAAATTATTCTTTATAGTTAAGGTTATAGACTGCCAAATGTACTACCTAAATTTCAGATGTCAGAAAAGGATAGAAAAATACATTAGTAAATTAATTTTCTTAACGAAACCTAGGCTATAAATTTAGGACGAAAAGCAATATAATTACTTAAATGTTTTATAAGTAGTAGTTATTGAAGTTATATATTTTGAACATTCAACTTCAAAACTATTCAATATTTAGTGAATAGACCCTTCTCTCTAACACTGCTGCACATTTCCTGCTGCCAGATTTAATGAGATGAAGACACTCTGTTTTAATTTTTAACTAATACTGTTGAAGTTTGAACCACTGATCTCCTGCATTAGGAGGATTTCTAGCTTTAACGCTACCTCAGTCCCATGAATTTTGCCAATTCATTTTCAGTAATAAAGTTTTTTTGCTAAAATATATTTTCCTATCCTTTTCTGATATTTGAGGTTCAAGCAGTTTGTTATAAGTGGCTTTAAGGATCATTTATAAAAATTCATTTAAAAACAAATTCAGATGTAAAAAAAAAATAAAAATGTAAAATGCGTCCCACAATTTTTGCCGGTAATATTTATATGATATATTTATGTATTCACATTCACATATATTTATTTTTGCATTTACATAAATTTATTTTCCAAATGTGTTTATATATATATGTTCATATATATATTTATGTGTGTACACACATATATGAATGCATGTATTAATGATTGTTGAAGCGTATAAATGGGTTAGTGGTCATTGGATATTTGATATAGCCTCCAGCTTCAAAGAACATTTTGAAAATCAACTTTTCTCATTTCAGAAAAATATACGTTTAAATCTTTGTGATCGTGTTTAATCTGCGCATCAGTGCTTTAGTGCATGAAATCGTCCTTCATTCCATTTCCCCTACCTCAAGCTATTCATTACAATTTACTTCATCTTCGTGTTCGTCACTTTTTCTGCAGCTCGTGCGTGAAGACGTAAAACTAATCGATCTCAAGGACACTGTTAATTGAGTATTGCACCTGACCTCGTTTGGAACAGATACTTTTAAGCGGAGCAAAAGCAATACTTTCATGATGTTTCATTCTACAGCAAAGGATAAAAGATTCATGCGCACGTCTATTTAAATCACTAATGAACAAAAGTCCAAAGTCATCGGACAAATAGAATAAACAACCAGATGCTACCTTTAAAAGGTGTCTTCAAAAATCAAATTCTGAATTCACTACATATCGTTTCAGGTAATTGAGATGTCCTAGCTCAAAATTCAATTGATTCAGTTTAATTACAGATAAAAATATGTAGAGTATCCACACAAATAGGATTAAAATAATTAAACTCTGTCAAGGCCATTTATAACTTTGGAGGCCTTATTAAAGCAACTAAGAACAAACGCTTGTAAATTAACATTAGTCGACACTCAACGAATACAATTTGAGTTAAAGTTAATAACGATGGTTTGGAAATCTTTCTGATATTTATTATTGAGTTAAATCCTAATAGATCTAACGTATGGCGAGCCCGCTTGGTAACAGCAGCTGCTCCGCTGCAACAAAGCGAGTGGTGAGAATGTAACGCGCGGCTCTCGTGTGTATCTGTGATGCCTCGAGCCTGGGAGGTCGGTCTAGCCTCGCAGCTCGCGTCTTGCCTGACACTCTGTCTCAGAGCTCCGCAAGAACCTCCAAACGACGTAGGTTCAAAAAAAACGTCCAGCGGTATGGGATGAAGCAAACTTAGAAACACCAACGGTGCTCAAAGTGCGGAATCAAACCCGGCGTCCTAAACGGAGCCCTGCAGCCGCCGCCTCACCCTTGACTACTGGAGCCCCAAATTGCAGCTCCAGCTGCAGATAATGTAACAAGAACAGCAAGATTTTCTACTAGGAGCGAGAGAAAGTACCGGGGCGAAAATTATAGCTTCAAAAGATATGAGATATAATATCAGTCAACACAGCAATGCTAACGCTAACATGAGTTATTTACTCCTAAGTAAATAACATGCGCATGCACTTATTTACTCCTAAGTGTGAAGATCATTTGCAGAGTCGATAACACAAGGTAAGAAAAAAGAGAGGGGACATGCTCGTGCAGAGCAGAAGTAGCTTTAGTAATTAGGATCAGGTAAGGTACTTGAACGAACAATAGAATTACTCGGAGACTGAATGGCAGCCGGAAAGCTGTCTTCAAGTCTGGCTCCGGGTAATTAAATTAACAAGGAAACAGAATTAAGTTTAGTCAGCTTGTCCTAGGCAGGCGACTAATAATCCGCTATAGGATTAAGCAAATTCACAGGCCCACCTTCATTCACACCTTTATAGTGAACGATAAGTTGATAATTTAGTAAGGTAATAAGGTAAGTAGGTAAGAAAGAAAGTAGATAAGCAAGTAAATTAGTAAAAAAGTAGTAATTAAAAATGAGAGTAATTACGTAAACAAGGTGATCAGGTGAGAGAGGCAAAGCAAGGCAAGTGTGCAGGATGGTTGGGCTACGGGGAGAGCATCAGCAGCTTCATTCCCGTAATTCCACGCCGGTCACGGCTCCAGGACGGTCACTCCGACGGCCAGGCGCCCAGATACGGCAAACACCGTCACTCTCGATTTAAATTACACGACCGTTCTCCGTGCAGCAGGTATCATAAAAAAGGAGGTTCGCCGAGGCAATGGTAATCGTGAAAATGTGTCGTAAGCAACTGCAAAAGCAGCCACAGTTCACCTGCTTTAGCCACGCTGAAATGCCACTAAAGTCTAAACTTTAATGAATCTGAAAGGGCAATGGGGGAAATGTTGGGATTCACCAGCAATACATAATTTTATTACCACCTTATTGAGGGGGCCTTCCGAATTTCTAATTTCAAAAAAATTTGCTTTGTCGAAACCGATCTTGTCACTGACGTGATTGTATGATACAAAGTAAGGATTCAGTTTTTTCCAATCAATCATCTAGTCAAAATGTTTTGGGCTCTATTTTTTCCTATCCGACTATTCAAATAGCAGTAAAGCTGATTGCGATACACTGGTCATAGTACGTCAGTATTAAGATAAGGAAAGAATACTGCCTAGTATCCAACCTTAGTTTGCCTCCATTGAGGTTCAAGTTATATCTATTATTTTCTGATTGCTTCATTTTTTTGGTAGGAATTAGCGACTGGATTTGAGCCGGAAAAGAGATTGGGTGCATTCATATAGGTGTGATCGCAGCCAGTAATCAAATTTTGGAATCACAATTTTTGGAGCAATTCATCACTCATGACCGATGCTGGTATTTTACACTGAATGCTGCCGATACTGATATCTAACGTATCGGATATCATTGCCAAAGTTCACAATTATCTTTCAAAGGTGCGACTTTCCCAATACTCTGTTATGTTGAAGAACATGACTTTCGGATTCAAGAATCAGTGTTCATTTTTGCTTCAGGATCTCCTTTAAACAATATTCAAAGTTCTATGAAATTGAATTCAATCTTACTTGTTAAAAACTAAGTTATAGGTTTTAAGTACACAAATGTAACTATATCATTTGTATGAGTGTAAACGAATTTGAATTTGAAGATACTTCTATTTACACCCTTCTGTAATTGAATGGATGGGTATAAACATAAGTCTTTTATTAAGTCAACTTGCGCAATTTCATCTAAAAATTTTTTGAACAAATTAGGAGCCAAATACATTGCTAGTGCACCGAGGAAAATCATAAGAGTTTAATTAATTAGTCATCGAAATCAACCGAGAAGGCATACAAATTTAATCATGGACTACAATGAAACTAAATCACAATGACTCTGTAGCAGTTTTATAATCTGAAATGACCCTGCATTCAAGGTTAAAATGAAATGAAGATTTAGTTGGATCACAGCTATCAATTCAACTTGAAGAATGACCAACACATGTTTTCTTACACACATAATAAGAAGTTGAAAGGGCAATACAGAACTAACATTTTACCAAGTCTCTGATTAGCACAATACAAATAATGATTTTGCAAGCCTTTAAGACAAAACTTTAACCTCTCAGGACTTCTGAAGATTATTGTAATACTATTCTTAAATGTTAGTTTTTTATGATAAAATATATGGTACTATTCCACGTCATGACTAGTCTACAGTACAATATGTAAGAAGTGATCGCTCATAGTTATATTGAAAATAAGAGCCTCATGAAGGAAACGGTGATCGCCAGCGGTAGCAATGCCACGAAATGAGCTAAGCATGTCCCTTCTTCAGAAACGTAAGTACGTGTAAAACTAACCCATACATCCTTACGTCAAAGAATCAGAGGCTCTACTGACCTAGAGTCAAAAGCAGAAGTGATAGAAATTAGATGCTGTGTTCAGCTCTTTTTGCCTACGTTCTATCTTAAATGTAAATGGAAAATAATGCTCATGTTTTAAACTAACATTCAACACCTTGTTTTCCCTCAATTGTTGTAAAAAAATTAGAATTCAAATTTCGAACATATTGACTAACTTATCCGTCTAAGACTTTCTAATCAAATTTTAATCTCCGTGAGTTTAATTTTCTAGCGGGTAGAATAGAACAATTTCATGCATAAACCATGCTGGTTACACGTGATGAACTGAAGCTCAGTTTAGAAATATGGTTTTGACTCGGCACTGATCTGTGAAGTCCCGTTTAAGGACAATGTGTGTATTTTTCAGCATGAATTAATTTTGTTTTTCTCTCACATTACACTGAAAACTTTTATAAACACACTGTTGTTTCGTTTTTACTACTTCAGTATTATCTAATATTGCTTTTATTTGAAGCATTCTTCCTCTGCTGCTCAAATATACGTAGTGTCGATATTTGCTGCATGATTTGCGATTTTTAATTTAATTAAATAAAAAACCTCAATTGGCATTTTGATGTCTCATGTCACCTTTATTCGAATAAATTGTTTTTAGTTTTCTTGCTTTGCTCACGAGGAAGCTTAATTCAATGTGATGATCGAACCTTCTAAACTTCCTCACCCTTCTTTTCTACCTATTGATTCCACAATAGCATGTTGCGCGTTGCATAAGGTTGCGTTCATCATGCTGTACTTCAGATGATGCGTACTCACCAGAGAACTAACTAGAGAACGTACTCACAGCCACCGTGCAGTGTCGGCGTGTGAAGTGAGGGCAATTGCCCTTAATGAAGCCTAACACTCGGGTGATAAAGCCATCCTCCTGAGCGGACTCTGGGCCGTCAGAACAGGGATAGGCAATGTCGAGAGGGTCAGATAGTCTCGGTTAAAAAGTACATTATTTAATTCCAAACCAATTTAATTTCTAATGTTTCATTTTACTTAAGCTCAACTTTTAATCAACCCCTCTAAAATTCGAAGCATCTAGTTACAAGTATTCCTCAATATTCCCATTCAATGGTTTAAATTAATTTATCGCTAAGGGATAATTGCAGTTCCGTTTGCTCTTTTAGTGCAAACAAGAGAATTGTGATATAATGCAATAATGCTCCTCTTTGAAAGCAGCTCTCTTTGCTCTTTCATTTACAATTATAATCTGAAAAAACAACATGTATTTACAATGCGTTGACTTACAAAAATTTATATAACAAAATGCATGATTAAGAACATCCTTTTTTGTGCGTACCAAATTTATAACGAAAGTAACGGAGAAGAAAAGTCTTGAAGCCATTTAAAATAAACATTTCGACCCTAAGTTTATTATCAACAAAATATGATAGAAAAGGAAAAAATCATATTAAAATTTATCAAACCGGGGAACAAAACTATTTTCAAACAGATGAATAAAGTATTAAAAGTAGAATACGTTACAAAAACAATGTACATGAGGGGACAAAAATAAATCACTGGCTGACTGTTTTCTTAGGGTAAGCATTCTGCATTTCGTTGAAGGAAGATTTTAGATAATGCATATATACAGACACAAGTCAAAATTTGTTGGACAACTCTGAGGTTGAGGAATTTCAGTCAAATCTTGCCCTATGATCACAATGGAACGTTACCTCCCTCAGACTGCTTATTACCAGTGGAAGAGTAGAAAAAAGTTCGGCATCCCAAACTTACGTGAATCTACCGGACCTTACGGCCTAGCTTCTTGTATACAAACAGAAAGAGCCGAAGTCATCTAAAGTTGTTACAAAAATAATGGCCGATTTCAGAAGCAAGCATTTAATCCTTGGTAAATTAACAATAGAGATGTTAAACTTGGTCAAAATATGAACCCTGAGCAGCTGTGCATCTCTGCCATCGGACTACGAGATTATTTATCCCTTGTTGATAAAAAATTAATGGGTGTGATGCAACAAAATCTTTGAAG
Organism: Platorchestia sp. MABIK; assembly: GCA_014220935.1. Lineage (NCBI taxonomy): Eukaryota > Metazoa > Arthropoda > Malacostraca > Amphipoda > Talitridae > Platorchestia > Platorchestia sp. MABIK. The sequence goes on from JACJUY010002139.1 coordinate 108,932, forward strand.
ATCGTTTCCACCTCTTGTTTAGACCTAAAAGTTTTATCATCCAAAAATGTGCTTAAGTACTTGAATAAATGATAATCAGTAGGTGAAAGATCTGGAGAATATGGAGGATTTGGTAAAGTCTCGTATCCCAGCTCTGTGAGTTTCTGGACGGTCATTCTTGCAACATGTGGTCGCGCGTTATCGTGGAGCAGAATTGAACCACGTTGATTCACTAATGCCGGTCTCTTTTCGCTCAATCGAGCATGCATAACAGCGAGATCATTGCAGTATCTCTCTGAATTGATGGTCTTATTGACTCCCAAAAAACTGTAGCGAATAACACGTATTGCAGACCACCAGTCACCATGTTCTTTTTCTGGTGCAACGTTGACTTTGGGAAGTGTTTGGGGGGCTCATCACGATCGAGCCATTGACCTGATCGTTTACGGTTATCATAAAGGACCCACTTTTCGTCACAAGTGACAATTCGGTCAAGAAAGGGATCGTTGGTGTTGCGCAGAGAGAGCACCGAGCACACTTCAAAACGCCTAAGCTTTTGATTCTCATTAAGCTCATGAGGAACCCATTTATCGAGCATTTTCACCTTTCCAATAATCTTCAAATGGCTCGAGACTGTTGCAATGCTGACACCAAGTGTCTGAGACATTTGTCTAACACTTTGACGTGGATTTTGCTCAACAACCGCATGCAATTGCTCGTTCTCGAGACTACCCAAACGTCCTCTACCCTCTTCATCTTTAAGGCTCTCATCACCACTCCGGAATTTCCGGAACCACCTTCGTACTGTCCGATCCCTTGTGGACTCTTCTCCCCATGCTCGGTTGATATTGGCAGAGGCTTCGGAGGCGTTGTGTTCAAGTTTGAACTCGTGCAACATAAGTAGGCGAAGGTCATGTTTTGTCATGTTCATCATGGAGGGATTCTATCCTTCAAAATTATGTTCTGTCTGAAAAGAAGTTACAAAATGTTAATGAGCACACATTAATTGTTATGCATGCTAAGGTTCATCAAAAATAAACTAAAAAAGTTGTGTTAAAATTACTTTTCAAACCCCAAGCCTTCGAGCGGCCATTATTTTTGTAACAACCTAATATAAATCCTGGGCGAATCTCTTTGAGTGATCTTTTGCAATATGACTAGTCCCACCCGCTCAGAAGCAATCACTCTTCATTGAAATTTTCAAAAATGGGCATGAACGTTCGGTGCTTATTTACACGGTCTAGCTCCAAAGATGCAGTCAGTTGAGATTTATTTCAATAGCAATTCTGTCTCCTGGTGAACACTGCATGACAGAGTTTTGTGTTCTCTTCGAATCGATTGATTTTACTAATGACTCTGTAGTCAAGGGCTACGATGTAGTTGTTGACGACAGTGGAACTAAAACGCTGCGTAGATAAACCCCTGATATTACGATGTGCACAGTCACAAAATAACTCGTCAGTCGTTATAATTTGAATGCGCCCAGTGAGGCAGTTACGTAGCCATAGAAAAGTAATTTTCTCGTTTCCTATGAACTTCCACTTTCATTCTATGAGATTATCCATTAAAGAGGAACACTATCGAAATCCGTTTAAAAGATAAAAAACATGAGGTGTACAATTTTCGTACACCTGGAGTAAGTTCAGTTGACTTCTTCAAATAATTCAAGGACGTTTGAGAGGTACCCACGTTTTCCAGGGATTCAAGCTGTGTCTACAATCAAATGCTGTGAGATGTTTGGTCATTCAGACTTACAGTTAAATTTTCATGATTTTTTGGATATCCAGGTCGAGGTGATTGATTCAGAGTTATTAGATTTTTGCTTGTGACCGCTTTGAAAATAAGAAAGACGTGGGCTTGCTTCCTATCAGTAGGACTAGCTCTGCAGCGAAAGCGAATGCGTCCCCTTTACTATTGTCACTTTCGCTGGTCGGATCTTTATTTTTTCTATTTCATGAATACGTTCACTAAATCCTGTGCTACGACTTTCATTTAGAGTGTATTTATTATTGATAGAATCAGTTAGTTCATCTTGAAGGGTTTGTTAAAAAGCCCTTCAAGTCGTTGAAGCAGTCGTTAAAGCAGTGAATGATGTTAGTAAACGCTGCATTTACTGTGAATGTTGCAGTAGCCAGCAAAAGCCCAAATCTGATGTCTCCTACTTCATTGAATTCTAGGTCATGTTTTTGGAAGAGGTCATGGTCGCCGATTTACTGAGGTATAAGTCCTAGGTACATGACAGCTTTCACTATGCCCATATGATGGTTTCACCATGCCGTGTCTTCTAACGAATGTATCAACACTTGGAAATTAGAAAAGAAGGATTACTGCAGGCCGGCGTAATAACTTCGATTGTCAATAACAGTGCGTCGTCCTTCATGATGTGACTGTCATGAACATTTCAACAACCGTATCTACGGTCATATTTTGAAAGCTAGAAGTATCCTCTCGCAGAACGAAGCCATCATCACACAAACCCTGTAACGAGCTGCATGGGAAGGGCACAGCGCATCATTTCTTCGATCCCCTCCTTCAAGCCATCTTCGGACTCCAACGGCTGGTTTTCACACTTTCCATCTCTCTTTTCTTTATTACCGTTTCTCTAAAATTTAATGTATTTTAGGAATATTTTAGTGTAAGGATATATATGAAGGTTTCTCCTACTTGGTAATGGGGTGTTGTAAATTCAAACATGCCAGAAATGCATTGCAATGAGAGTGACCATTGACCAATAGGAAATTATCGTCAAAATGTCATTTATAAAATACAGCCTTAAAATCTACCAAACAGAAATGTAACCAACGTTATTCATGGGAGCACCTGAAAATATTTACAAAAGTAGGTCTCAATGGAAGGCCTATAAAGTAGACTATAAAGATGTTGAAAACAATTATTGTTTTATGTAACAAAATAATTAAAGACGGAAGGTTGAAGAAAAGGGTTAAACAAGAATCTAAATAGGCCAGCGACAGAATCTATGTTAGTTAATCAATATTTCAAACAAATTTTAACAGTTTCATGCACAGGGATATTTGTATTATATGTCGAAAGAAAACGAAAAGAGATCATAGGCCTTTACAAGAGAACCATCGGCCGTCATCCACAAAAGATATCGAATTTTACACAGTAAAGCAGGATAGGGACTAAGAATTTCAAAAGGTTAAAGCCAGGAATCGCGTAAGCGGTAAAAAAGGGTGAAATTGAAAATTATTCATATCGAAAGTAGATTGTGAATTTTTTGGCAATCCAAATGATGATATACATGGACCAGAACCCGTAACAAAGAAGGTTTTGTGCAATTTATCGGTGATCAAAGCAGATTATTTTTAGTTTAAAAGAAAGTTATTAATTTTTTCTTCCACACGAATACGACTGTATACGATTAAGATGTTGGGTAAATAAATGCGAGGTCAGAGAATGAACAGAAATATTCAGCGTTTTCTGGAGATTCTCCACCTCAGCCGTCAACTTCCTTAGGGATCTTTCTTTATTGCAATCTCATTCACGAGAAGTTTAGATTGCCAAGACTTGTAAAAATTGACGAGCATCAAAAACTACTCATAGAGTTAAAAATGTAAGTGCTTAAAAGCGATCTGTGCATTTTATAAGTTTTCAAGAAATCAATGTCAATTTCCACCTTAGATCGCTTGGTGGAAGTATTTTACGATCTTCTAAAAAAGTGAAAAAGTTGACGATTCAAGGTGGAGAATCTTCAAATGACCCTGAGGAGTGATTTTCCTCCTCTGAATTTTTTCTTTTCGCCCAACATTTTAATCGTACCATCACAACTACTACTGCCAAGTCAAGCCACGTGAAGAAACTTCCAAACTTGGGTTTCTTCAGTTGTGTCCCGCCCTGTAATCCAACAAGAATAGTTTTCAACTTAAGCTCCGTGCTCCTGTCTTCTCGTCATGAGTGTCTCCTTGCCGTCTTTGGATTAAATTTTTGTGTGCCTTTTCACTAATAGGATTTTAGGAAATATTCTTTACATTTCGAGGAACTTAATTTAATCAGCACATTATTCAGTGTAACCAGTTCTTTATACTAAGATGTGAATTTAAAATTGCACAATCAAATATTCAAACTCTTTTGAACCGTTGAAAATATTTTCGAGTGTTTTCAGCTCAATGAAATTGAACTTACGAAAAAACTTTCGTCGGATTTAAGCACCATCATTGCTCGGCCTGACGAGAGAAGAACTGAAGCGCTCTAAGGTCGAGGCTAGTATTTGCACTGCATGCACATCCTAATCCCAGATAATACAAAATTGGAAGTCATAACCGACTCCATTTTAAAATTTAAATTCATGCTAAAGATAGAATAAACCGCTTTTTTGCAGACTAAACAATTCTGCTCTAATCACCGATGAATTGTACGAAACTACAATCTTTCCAATTTCAGGATCTAATCCAGGTATTTTATGTGGATAACTTAAAATTCATAAAGCAAATTAGGATGAAAAGTTACTATTCCGTCCAATATTTAACAACAAGACTGCTTCCTGGTGGAATATGTGAGGTCCTGACCTAAAGGTTAGGTAGGCCGTCCTCTTCGTTGAAATAGAAAAAGTTTTGGTTTCGTGACTTTCGGTTCCGTGCTATTCTGTTTTCAGCACCTACTGCTTTTTTCATCAACTTTCATCTTGATTAATAAACTTCTTTCTCAACTTACTGTTTCTATGAACTTTGTGCGTAGATTCCGCGCTCCCTTTAACTCCATACTAAATGGTGCTTTCCTCCATCTTCTCTTAGAAACGCCTTTGTAGCGGTCTGGGAGGCTTATATTAACATCTAACCTAATGTAATTTTTCCTTATACGACTTCTAACTTTAACCTTTCTAAATTTTCCCAATTCTACTCTACTTAACTCGTACACTGTGCCAAATTCAAAATCTTTTGTTGACAAATTGACGTTTCTTAAAATATCAATGAAATCATTATGATTTCTTCTGATGTTGAGAACTTTTTTACACGGATTTAGTTTAATGAAACTATTGAAATTTGTCTAGATATTTAGAATATTCATTTACTAGTGTGATATTAGTCATAGTGGAGTTATTTCAGACATATTTACTAGAATGAATTTCAGTCAAATGCTCGTTCAAAACCCTTCAACAACTTTTCATCTTTACTTTGTTTTCGTGTTTGATTATAAATATATCAACTACTTCATAGGCTGGATACGGGTTTTCCATTTGGAACAACTTTCGCAAATTTTTTTGTGCGTTTCAATGAACAGTGATGATTATATTTTGTCCTCTAGAATTTAAGCCTGTGCTTTATGTGAGGTATATTGGAGATACTTTCTAATTTTTCAAGATTCTCTCCATTGCAATTTATTTTTGACCTTACTCAGTATCATTTACCATGTGTTATGACGATCCCACATGTTTCTCATGCCCCGCTCTAACTCATTCTGGACTCGGCCAACCTAGCCAGGATAGAGTTGTGCAATTTATTATGACTATACGCACATATTTCAAGCCTCTCTATAAATGCGAAGGTAACGTGAACCTAAAGAACTCATTACATCAACTGATTATTTCAAAGCGAGACTCCATGACTTCTTGATAAGACTCCATGATCTTCTCTCGTGACTTTCTGTCATAGCGTTTTCTTCAATATTCTGTCGCCTCACTTTAGAATTCGTGTTTGTTTAACTTCAGTCGTTGTCATCAATAGATTTTTTCTCGAATTGTAGTGTCACTACATCATTTGCGAAGCACGGCCATTCAGGAAATTTCACTGTTCCCTTTACCAACTTTTACTGGCATCGAAATTAGTGAAAAGATTATCATCAGTTATTTCGAGTATATCGTTTTTTCGTGTATTGGGAACAAATAAGTCTAGACAAGGATTTGATACAGGTTACTCGTGCCCAGGTGCGGGTATCCAGCCCACCCGCACCTTCCCGAGGTGATGCTGTTAGTATACCCGCTTGACAACTCATGTTGGTCGTTACTTATATTTGGATAGTGAATAGGTTATTGTAAGTGTTATCAAAACTCACTATCGCGGGTAGAACCAACGCGGGGGGCGCCTAGGGCCCTACGGTGCTCTAGGTCAAAATATTTATTCATATCAGTTTGTGCGTTCTGAATTTGAAATTAAGGTTGTAGGTTTATAACCTACGTGTTTCGTTGCTAATTGGTGTTCGAGATGTGTTCTATTTGTGTGCGTAAATCTTATTTCTGTGAGCAACATTATAAATTCACGTCCCGGTCCTGGAGGCCTCCGGCCTCTGAGACCGGGGACCATGGGGAGGGGTAATAGGGGTTCGCGGTTGGCGACTAACCGAGGTCGTCCTGAGAACAACACGAGATTGCAAAAGACCGACAATGCTGAAGCTTCCTCCCAACAAGCTGGTGTCAAAACCATCAGGACGCCAATCAACAGAGCAAATCAGCGTCTAGTGAGCGGCAGCTCCGCGGCTTTATCTGTGCCTTCTGGGACAGCGGTGGGGAGTGCGGCGAGTGGCGACGCATCACGGGGAGCAGTTGCGGAGCGAGTGGGAAGATTGGAGGAGAGGGTCAGCGAGTTGACGCAATGTTTGAACAATGTGAGCCACGATGG